>JAMFLO010000265.1:0-48122 GCA_027475765.1 Paralagenidium karlingii
TCCAGACCCTTTGGTAACCGCAAATCAATTGGTTTTCAGCCTCAACTCTTTCTTTTCGTTCAAACCCTAAACCCTAAACCCTAAACCCTAAACCCTAAAGAGCCCTTAACCCGGATTGTCACCCTGACTTGATTTAAGCATACTTTTGATCTCTTCTTGTTCTCGTATAGACGTCGTAACTCGTCCTGGTCCTCTCCCTAATATAATGGCTCGTTATGGATCTCGTCATGGTCTTGCCCTAGGTCGTGACCATGTTATACTTGAATAAAGTTTAGGACGAGGTCGATTTAGGGGCTGGTTTTCTTGTTCACCACCCACCCAGCAATCACATCAGCAGGTTGCTACAATTCATTGCCTCGAGATTGCTCCAACTCTGCGATCGCTATTTGAAGTATCTGCTCTTTTGTTTTCGTTCTTGGGAAGACTAACTTCAGTAGGATCAAACCCGTAACTCGATTTCCTCCTTTCTAATCATCACGCAACTGTTCGACTTGATTGCATGCATTCCCCATATCTTTCAAGAGTGATCATCTATCGATTTAGCACATGTGGTAGTCGTCCAACGCCAGCTACCACATGCAGTCCTATGACTCAATGAGAAAACCTAGCACAGGCTGAGCCAACAACATGCGAGAAGAGTCAATGCACACATCTCCCCTTGATGCTGTATGGAGGTATCGTTCGGCAGTCACTCCCTGCACACTCTTGAATCGAAAAATAGTCTCTCGCATTCACCACGGCACTGGAGTGGCAAGAACCCCGTTCGGATGAAAAGCGCACCCGCATTGTGCTGAAGTACCCAAAATGAGTGTGATCCGCCAGAATCAGTATTAGGACCAGGGCTCGTCAGATCGTCAGAATACAGCAGCGAAGAAGACATGATGACGATGATCCTGTAGACGACGAAGGCAAGTGAGAGAGCAAATCTGCTACTAGGCGCAAGAATCCACAATCCACTACTGGGTGCAGTGCTACCTGTAAGCCAGGATGCGAAAGGCTTTGAGAACAGGAGAACACTAACGTGAATACACGATCATGTCAACACAACAGAACATGTCTTCAATTAATACACTGTTTTCGCCATCCTCTTAAGCATTCTCATCCGAGGGGTTGTGCTCTCGATCTCTGGTTGACGATGGTGATTGGTTTTCTATTGGGCACCAGGGAACTGGACTGCGGGGTCATAAAACTTGGGTTGTGCTCTTCTTCGTGAGGAGCGGCGCACTGTTGCCCATCCATCTGGTGTCTGTTCTTCCTCTTGGGCTTGTTCCTGGCCAGCAGCTTCCCCATTGGCTCCTTCGGTGTCCATTTCCGTGTCTTCGGTGGTCTCAAACTGGTTTTTGCGTTTGGCTCTCTTGAGATCAATGGGAATCATCGAGCGAACTTGTTCGTGCAACGCTCTGACCTTATCAAAGTTGCCCTTTTTGCAGTCTTCAGCCAACGCAACCAACAGATTCGACAATTCCTCAATGGACCCGTCCTCGCAGAGCAGCCCAAACTCATTCTCCACGTATTCCTCCATGTTCATCGAAAGGTCGTCGGCGTACACCACGCGATTGAATTTGAACACGTGCAGAATCTCTTCCAACAGAATCTCGTACTTGCGTCGCGTGTCGCCACCACCCCATTCGCCCTCGATGGCCATGCGCAACGCAGTCCAACGAGACATCGCGAGCTTGCAGCCATACTCAAAGTGTTCCCATTGGCCGTTCAATGCACCGTTGGCATAGAGCTCCGATTGTCCACGCGCTGGGTCCAGCAGAATGCTTGTCGCCATTGAAGAGCTCATCTTGAATGACTTGGCAGCCAACAACAAAACAGAGAGTGACTGGAGAGCAGCTAGACGCATGGTGATTGGCTAAAATGGATCAACTCTGGACAATCTGATTCGCTCTCTTCAGCCAATCACACTGCACAGGTCTTTGGAATGTTGCTCCAAGTTTCAGACGACATTCGGTTGTGGCTTATCATTGGTTGAGCACCAAGTAAAACGACGCAATGGTGACCAAGAAGGCGGCGATGGCCAAGCAACAGCAAGCGATGGAGCAGAAGGAACCAAAGGAGCAACAAGAGCAAGAAGAACTGGAAGAAGAACAGAATGATGAGCAGAATCAAATGATGGAAGAGGATCAGAGCGATTCCGAGAACGAGTCAAATGCCTCCGACGAAGAGGAAGAACAAGAGAACGGCGCGGATGCCGAAGAAGAAGAAGAAGAAGAAGATGGAGAAGAGGAAGGAGAAGATGGAGAAGAGGAAGAAGAAATTGCTGTCGAAGCGGACGACGAGGAAGATGATGGAGAAGAAAGTGCAGCCGTTGGCTTTGGCGATGCCATGAGCAAGATTCTGCAGCAAAAAGTCGAAGCGCCGACGGCGATCCTTGCCAAACGTACCACGGCGCGCATGCGCGAAATCCAGAAAGAAAAACAAGAGATCAAAGCGGCCAAAATGACTTCAGCGGAGCGCAAGCTCAAGGAACAGAAAGATCTGGTGTTGCCAGACCATTCAACGATTGCACTCGATAGAAAATTGCGAATGATCGCGACCAAAGGAGGTGCGTAGACCTGATTGCCATTGAGCGCTTGGCATTGTCACTGATCCTTGGTGTGTTTGTCATTGGTCATCGCAGTTGTGGCGTTGTTCAATGCGATCGAGAAACATCAGCACCAGAATGGCAAAGCAAGTGCACCGTCCAAGGAAAAAGGTACGGCTAAAACCACCAGGCGACGTTTTGAAATGCATTCTAGTCTAATGATTGGGGTTGGTGGGCGTCATTGTATCATAACGTTAGTCAAAGAACTCAGCAAAGAAAGCTTTCTGGGGTTGCTCAAGCAGTCGGATCGATCAGCTGATTTGACAACTAAAAACGAGGCGCCTGCGACTAACAAGCATGCGTGGTTGCAAGAAGACTACATGATGGATGCGAAACTGAAGGATTGGGATGCAGAGCAACCGCCAGCAAAGAAGAGTAGACGTCAAGCTGCCACACCGGAAGCCAAAGAAGCCGCAAGACGGCAAGAAGAAGAAGCATTTGGTATGGCCGATCAATTTGACAGTGGTGAAGAATGACAATCCGGCTTCTTCAATCTCAATAATCAAGTATAGAATCAACCATCTTATTGATTGGTCTCATTCACGACGGATGTTAGTGGATTGCATGGATTTGATAATTATGAGCGATGAATTGGCTTCCTATTGCCCTGTTGATGACACGCAAACTGAGTGCTCGCATTGGCTTTCCTGGGCGGACGGATTGATCCTCTACAACTGCATCTAACTACTACAACAACAAACGTCTACAGGCCCTGAGAGACAGACGCCCCTTCGTACGTGAACCCTGCGAAAGTGTACGACAGATTTCGTAACGCGCTGTGTCTTCCTCCGCTCGCGCCCAAGGAATTCGTCACACTTGCTCTTGCGCCATTCATACTGGAAGTCACACTCATTCGTGTGCCATTGGGACTAGAACTATGGCCAGGACTCTTGCCCTCGGCTTCTGAAAGCGATACGACACTCAATCCATCTCCGGCTAGTGCTGTTGGAGGCAATTTGGTATATTCTTCTTCAAAGTTGGCAGCGTCAATTGGATCTGTGTACTGGCATGGGCGGTACAGAGGCTGCACTTGTCGGTTGTAAAGCATGGCCCAGTCGATATCTGCAAAGAAGGGATGATAAGTGAGCTCTCGTGGATCAGTCGCGCCAAGACGCTTAGTAGGATCTCGGTTCAGGAGCCCGCGGATGAGATCCATCGCTTCTGCAGACAGACCCGTCGGAAACTCGAGCTCTGCCTCTCGCAATCGAACGAACAGCTGCTCTCGATCTTGTGTATACCAAGGCGGACGACCTGTGAGCATTTCGTACAGTACCATGCCAAGGTTCCACCAGTCCACAGCGCTCCCGTGGCCTCTACGGTTCAAGATCTCTGGAGGAAGATATTCTGGGGTGCCGCACATGGTGTATGTAGTGTCCGTTTGCCCCACTCCTTCCTTCGCCAGCCCAAAATCGGCCAATTTCACATGACCATCGACATCCAACATGATATTCTCTGGCTTGAGGTCACGGTAAATGATTCCTTGGTCATGTAAATGAATCAGCGCCAGCACGATTTCAGCGGCATAGAACTTGGCCATCGCTTCCGGAAAGCACCCGCAGCGGCTTAAGTGAAAGAAAAGATCGCCACCAGGGCAATAATCCAGCACGAAGTACAGTTTGTCCTTGGTCTGAAACGCGTAGTGCAAGCACACCACAAAGGGATGGCACACTGACGCCAACACTCGTCGTTCGGTTCGTGTGTGTTCAACTTGTTGTTTCTTCACAATCATTGGCTTACTCAGAATCTTGACCGCAAACAGCTGGGAAGCATGCTTTTTCCGCACAAGCAGAACCTTGCCGAATGACCCTTTGCCTATCATTCGTATCACATCAAAGTCTTTTAAAGAGACCTTTCCCCCATGCGAGGCAGGTGCGACTGTTGTTGTTGTGCTGGACGTGGTTGCGCGCGAAGCTTCTTCGTCATCGTCTTCGACATTTTGAATGACCACTTGTGAACTTGCACTAGTTGATAGAGACTTGACATCAAACGGTTCGGTTCTTGATGGAATTGAAGTTGCAGCATGTGGTGGGGGCTGCGATTGAGACCGAGGAGACACGTTCACAGGATCTTTCACACTGGACGTCGGACTCGGACCCGAGAGGTTGGAAGAAGGAGTTGGGGGGGATCGAGTCGCTACATTCGCCGACATGTGCGGTGGTGGATCTGACGAACTATGAGTCTGTTGTCTCCCGCCGCTGCCATAAGAAACGCCATTTTCGCCGGTATTTTCAAAGTTTGGCGGCTCATTTGCGGAATGGGTCAGGAATTGGCGAATGATGCGACAGCACGCGTGGGCACTTCTGTCTCGACAGCATTCAGACGCATTCTCAGTGTCGACTTTGCAGTTCTCAAGACTTATGAGCATGAGCACTTCACGCAACCAGCGATCTAGCTCCAGCTGCCTCTTTCGAAGAAAAGCAGTGTCAAGCGATCGCATGAAAGTCTTGGTCGGAAGTGACGGGATCCTAATGGACTGTAGGCAAGCAGTACAAGCGTCAACACACCAAGGTGACTGATGGATTGACATGCATGAATCGGACTCTGCACCCACCTCGCCTTTTAGACGATGCGCGAGCTGTTTGAAGTCGTGGAACCTCCGATAGATTGTCCATTGCTTTTCGTTCACGATGCATTCAATTTCGAGACGGAACACAGCGTACAACTTGTGAGTGACCGTATCACGCGCAAACGAGAAACCTTTGATGCGATTCAAACGCCCAGAAGCGCCAACGGGGATGTAATCGCGGACGTTGCTGACTTGCGCTTCGGATCGCTCAAAGTTTTGCGCCCACATGCGCTCGTAGTACTCCCGTTCCTTGGGTGGTTGGGTCGGTCGCTCGTTTTTGGGCAAACTGGTGCTATGTGAGGCCGAGTCATCGTCGTCCGAGTAATTGGCATCGAGCGGCAGCGAAGTGTCCATTGAGACAACGGAGGAAATGGAAGTGGTCGAGAGCATCGACATGGTGCGTTGCGTGAGGCGATCCACATCGTCACTCCCTTCTGCGTTGTGAAGAATGTGGTAAGGATCGCGCATGGGGGGCACCGCTGCTGCAGTGGTCTGATGCAACGACACTTGAACGCTGTACCCAGTCATCATGTTGATCAGATCGTCAGTCCGTTGGTCAGTCAGTCAGCTAAAGCAGCAACCGATGGCTGAATGGATACCTGGACTCAACATTACTGATTTTGCCTCGGGGGATTTGCGAATACGCCGGAAAGTCCCGCGATGGCTTTCGCTTGAACTTGGAACCGTATTCGCTGTGCACACAGTCGGTCATCAGATCCAATCAGAACATCAGAAGAAGCCGTATGTGGGGCCAAATTCCTCACGGCTTCGGCTTCGAGAACAACTCACTTCATGGCGCCGGGAAGCGTCTCCACACGACTGACGCGCGCCACACACTCCAACTCGATCTGTCCCCCGCAACGCAGCTCCGCTCTGGTCTGGTCTGGTCTGGTCTGGTCTGCTCAGACACTTGTTGGTCAGCTCTGGTCAAGGGCAGACTCACGACACGACGCCGCCCGTCGTCTCCTTGTTCTGCTTTGCCGACGGACTGACTGCCTGCCTTCTCACACACCCACGGAGAGCAAGCAGAAGCACCAGCTCACTCAACTCGGCTCACCTGGGCTCAAAAAGAGTGTGGCAGTTTTCACCCCCAAACCTAACAACACAACCGACAGCTCCTTCTAACCGGTGAATACCACTTAACTGCGACCCCTGCTTGGTCCTTACACCGCATCCCGAACCCTAACATCACTTCGACGTGGTCCACATTTGCTACGTCAAGATCGTAAGTAATTTATCTCCATCCAAGCCAGTCATTTGATGCAGTGCATGACTTGAGCGGTGCAAGTTTTCTGTTTTGGTTTTTTCCAAAAATCTCCACCGCGTTTTCGTAAATTTCATGGCCACTCTTCCCCCGCTTTGTATGGCCGCGCGTCTCTAAATTTAGGAAAACTACTCCACCACCCATCCCCAAATCCCGATCTCCCCCCAAAAAAACTCCAAAAAAGCTGAAAAAAAACCAAAACCTTCCCGTGGCCAAAAGGAAAAGAAGGAAAAAGCGGCAGCCAACGCAACGCAACGCAACGCAACGCCACTGCCCTCCGCCCGCGCAGAACAAGTCAGAGCAGAGAATGTCGACCAATTCCACGTCGGCGCTGGAGCCCATCGACGTCGACACCATCATCGACAAGCTGCTGAGTGTGCGCGGCGCGAGACCTGGCAAGCAGGTGAATCTCACAGAAGCCGAGATCCGCGGGCTCTGTCTCCACTCGCGCGAGGTGTTTCTGAGCCAACCGATTCTCGTCGAACTGGAAGCGCCGATCAAGATCTGCGGTGTGTCTCTTCTAGCCGTCTCTCTCTCTCTGTACACCTCATGCCTCGGTGGTGGGGCTGGCTGGGAGGCAGCATGACTGACGATGGCTTTTCCCTCGCTTTTTCTCTCCATTTGCTGTTGCAACTTACTGGTAACAGGAGACATTCACGGCCAGTACTACGATCTACTGCGTCTCTTTGAATACGGCGGCTTTCCTCCCGATGCCAATTATCTGTTCTTGGGGTGAGCGTTGGTCAATTGTTAGTTGTTGTGGCGGGATGCACCACAATCCTCACAGGCGCACTTGCTGACTGACTGGCTGGATGCTTTGGATTGGTGCAGAGATTATGTGGATCGTGGCAAACAAAGTCTTGAAACGATTTGTCTGCTGTTAGCCTACAAAATCAAATACCCAGAGAACTTCTTCATCCTTCGTGGCAATCACGAATGCGCCTCCATCAATCGAATCTACGGCTTTTACGATGAGTGTGAGTGTTGATCAGTCTAATCCGGTTGATGTGTTGGCTAGGAGATCGCGTGATGTTGAATGTGTGAATGGCTGGCAGGCAAACGAAGATACAACATCAAGCTCTGGAAGACTTTCACAGACTGTTTCAACTGTCTGCCCGTGGCAGCCATTGTTGATGAGAAAATCTTCTGTATGCACGGTGGATTGTCCCCTGAGCTGAGTCAAATGGAACAAATCAAGCGTTTTGTGCGTCCCACGGACGTGCCCGACACTGGATTGCTGTGTGATTTGTTGTGGTCGGATCCGGACAAAGACATTATGGGCTGGGGCGAGAACGATCGCGGCGTGTCTTTCACGTTTGGTCCAGATATTGTGAGTCAATTCCTTAAGCGTCATGACCTGGATTTGATTTGTCGTGCACATCAAGTGGTGGAAGACGGCTACGAATTCTTTGCTAAACGACAGCTTGTGACTCTGTTTTCCGCTCCGAATTACTGTGGCGAATTCGACAATGCCGGCGCCATGATGTCGGTGGACGAGACGCTCATGTGCTCTTTTCAGATTTTGAAACCAGCTGAAAAGAAACAGCGGTATGCATACACGGGACTCGGCACGCAACGTCCCGCAACACCGCCAAGAAAATAATCGTGTGGCTTTGTCCAAAAGATCCATCCCACCCACCCGTTCGTTCCACCATCCCATTCCCATCATCCCTTCCGTTTCGTCCCGTCCCAGACGTCGGCTTCATTGGATCGCAAAGGGACTGACAGAGACCAATTACGAGCTTGAGTGAGTTTGATGCACGACCAGTCGAGAGAGCGAGAGCGAGAGAGATGGTAGCGAGTGATCGAGTGATGCAATTGGCAACAGGCAAAGGCAAAAAGCGAAACGCACGCCTTGGCTTCGCTTGCGAACGTGCGTCCGTGCGTTGTGATCTGATCTGATGTATTTTTTTTTCCCTTCTCTTGTTGTCGTCGTCTTCGTTAACTTCGCTTGCTCGCCGCCTCACCCGCTGTATCTTTACTCCGATTCAATGGTAAAGCATTGTGTCCGCCAGTTGGTCCCCAAGAGGCTTTCATACCTCTCTTTGGCTCTCGTTCCATTGCGTTTTTGCTGTTGTTGAGTTGTCTTGCTGTTTTGGCTCAAAGGGATCAATCAGAATGCTTTCAATAGTAGCCCTTTTCTGACTTGCTTTGGGGAAGGGAGATACAGTAATTGCTGGGCTGGAGAATGGCAGGCCATTTGCCTCTTCAATTGCTCGCCGCGTCGTCCAGTTCGCCGCGACCATCGTCTCAAACCCGCAAGCGCCTCACCGCTGTGTCCCCCAACGCCATGAGTGAGCTGGCTGCAGGATCCCACGCGCATGCGGAAGCCCCCGATTCTTCCACAGAACACTCGGCCTGGTCCCCGACGCGTAGACCGCCGTCGCGAGCGTTTTCCAACCCGACCATGATGATGATGATGGCCCACGGCGGACCCGCCATCGCGTTTCCAGTCGCCGCCAACGCATCCCATTCAACCAACGCCACTAGTACTAGCAACAGCGCGTCGACCTCGATGAGTTCAAGCCTCTCGGCGTCCAACCTCAAGAAGCAGCCCCACTCTCAGTCTCATGCCCAATCCTTTACGTCAAAACTCAAACAGGAAAGAGCCGAAGTCTCGTTTCGAAGCGCTCCGTCGTTTTCAGGGCCGCTGGATGTGGTCTCCAAGGTGCGTTTTGTTGTACTTGTCTCTCTTTGTCGTCGTGTCAACCTGACCAGTGTCTGTGCACAGAAATCGCCACCCCACGTGGCTGTGCGATATGGAGACCGCATTCGTCTATTTGCGCGTAATAATTGCGGGTCGTCCGATGGAGGCGGATACGTTGGTACCTGCGAAGCTCGTAAACGGCTCTTACAGTCGACCAAAAGTGCAGACAAACGCTCAGGACTAGCATGTCTTGCGCCGCCCACGTCGTGTTCTTCTTCTACCAGCAGTTTTTCCACAGGGTACCACCCATCGGTGTTTCGCGTGCTGTCAACTTGCGGTCATGAGATCGGGACACCATTGAGCTATGGCGATGTGATAGTGCTGGCAGACGAGAATGATATGGTGTGGAACAACAAGATCGGCATGGTCCCGTCCAGTCTCAATGGTTTGTTCAGCTTCAAAGAGCGGAACAGCCCCGGGGAAATGTACCTGTCGTTCTATCAGTTGCAGACTGAAGAAGACGAGGAGCAGGACGGAGATTCGTCGTCGTCCGAAGAAGACGAAGGTTTTTTATTCTTCAATCAAATCGCCAAAACTACCAAAAACATCACCGAGAGTCATTTTGGCACCAAGAGCAATAACGACTCGGCCATGATCTTGGCCGCATCGCTGCGTACTATTGGTAAAATCGTGTACTATGGGGATCGCAACATCATCATCGACGTGGCCGATTCCAATCGCATGCGGTCCAAGTTCAATCGCGTCCTGACTCAATACTGCCGTACCAATGACACTCATTCAGTAAAGGGAGACTTTTTGAGGTGTGATGGACGCGGCAAGACCGTGTTCTTTGAGATGCATGGGCTTCCCGCCCCAACCATCGAATCCATTAGCCTGGTCAGCTCTTCCAATGACGATCAAGCTTCCAGCAAGCTGCCATATCAAAGACGCAAGAGTATTTTTTCTCCGTCGCAAATCGAATATGGAGACATGGTGGAACTTCAGCATGTGACAAGATCAAGTAAAGTGTCTGTTCGCTTTTCGGATGGGAGCTCCACTCGCATTGCATTCACAACCTTGCTCGAATCGAAAGAAAAGCCATTGTACCGGATTGTGAAGAATGGATTGCGTCCTGCGCGAATCATGGTGCAGGCTAAACGATCCAAGGGCCATCAGTACGTACGAAAATTTGGTCGAGCGCTCCATCGTTCACATCGAGAGTTGTTCAAACTGTTCGGGTCGGTGTTGTTGGGTTATTTGTCAGTGACGTATGCTGTTAGTCATGTGATGATGCGTGAAGTTTTTTTCCCGGCTTGTTATGTGGCCATCGCAGCTTCTGTGATTGGATTGATTGCCGAAGTGATGCGACCTGGTTTGATCGTTGAACTACCAACCGCTAAAGACGAGGCAGATCACACCGACAAAGAAGCACTCGGGAACTGGGACTTCAGTGTGCTTATGTGGGAGGCCTCTGAATCGGAACGCGTTGGCAAGACTGTTGATCTTCACAAGAAACGCAGTACCCCGGACAGTCCTATTCCTAAGAGGTTCATCGTGTCTGAGAACGGAGACTTGATCAAAGCAAAGGATCGATACGAGAAAACACTCGCTTGGCGCGCTGAGATTGGAGCAGACTCAATTCTTTCGACGCCCCAGCATCACTTCCACGCGATCAAGAGGTGAGTGCAAGCAGATTCTACCCCTTGACATGAAGTATTCTCACTCTTATGGACCTCTTCAGACTGTACAAGCAGTATCTCCACAAGCACGATAAACTAGGCCACCCAGTGTATTACGAAAAGCTTGGATCCATCAATATGAAACAGATGCAGAAAGCTGGTAAGTCCGGTGTTTTTCTGCAGCACGAAGGCAGCTTGCTTTGTCCTTGCTTATAATCCTTTCGTATCGACAGGTGTAACAAATGATGTTCTACTGCAGCATTATATCTTCAGCATTGAATTTGCCCTCAAGTATGCAGCCACGGGGATCTGCGAATGTGAAGCATGCGTGGAGAGCGAGACAAGGAAGCTGTTTCTGGTGTTGGATGCAAAAGGTCTTGGCATGCGAGACCTCGGGGGTGAAACATTCGAGTTTGTGCGCAAGTGTTCAGGACTCATGCAGCGCCACTATCCTCAACGGTCGTTCAAGATCTTCCTGGTGAATGTTCCTGGCTGGTTCGGACTCAGTTGGAAAGGAATTCGACCGCTTTTGAACGAAACGACGCGGGCTAAAACCAATATCTTAAGCGAAAGCGATACTCCGGCAGGCCTGCTAGAATGGATTGAGGCCAAAGATCTTCCAGTGGAATACGGAGGGGAATGCACATGTGACGGGGAATGTGCCGAAGATTCCTATTTCCAGAAGCTTCAACGAGCACTTGTGGATTCAGTGATCGGTTCCAAACCGTTTTCGGTTGAGACCTTTGAGCGTGGCAGTGACGCAGACAAAGAGAATGGCGGTTCATGCTGGGATTCTATTGCCGACGTGGTTGATGAATACGTGTCGGAGAGTGATGTCAATAGTGCCTTAAAGGATGAGAAGCCTCCACATTCATCACAGGAAGGAAATGAATCAGTCAAGTCTTCGATCCCTCCCTACCTGAGCGTTCGTGCCAGGTCGAATCTTTCTGTGCGCGAGAGGGTACTGTGTGAAGGCTTCTTGCTCAAGCGGTCATTGCGGCACCAGCATCTCAATCCTATTTGGCACCGTCGCTATTTCCTTCTTTACGGTGAGTCAAGCTGATGCTCTTTGGTCATTGAGGAAGCTGACTGATCTAAATCGACTTGTGCGTGTAGATGAGTCGATTCGTTTCGGCAAGTACCTTGAGTGCGAAGTGTTTCAGATTGTGATCCTGACGGAAGACACGGTGGTTCGCAAGACCAAAACGGACAACAGCTTTGAGATTGTCACGCCGCTGATGGCAAGTCGTGGCCACTCGTTGTTGCTGCTTGCTGCCTCTTCAGAAGAGTTTGCGGACTGGATGGAAGCCATGCGCAAAGCCATTGAACGACTTCGGAACAGTGCACCTCCGCTTCCTGCACCCCATCTCATCGCTCCCAATCTTCATACTGCTCTCCCGATAAAGTAAAAAGTGAGTTAAGATACCAATTGAAGTTGTCAAAGGAAACGACAGAATGACAGTCTTTGTGTGTTTCATGGTGATTGTTCCTCGATGCCCACATTGAGGCTCCCGGAAATATACGGTGGCGAATCAGTCACACAAGAATGGTGATTGCTGTTGGGATGCAATGGCTATGTATAATAATAGCGGCAGCCTGCGGTTTATATATTCCCAACGGGTACAACCGCGATCGTTGCATCGTGAACGAAACGTGCGGGTGACCGAAAGGTGCCGTTCGCGTGGAGCCCAAAAGCACAGGAATCACGCACATAGCATGAGTGGATGCACAGATAACAATGCAGAGAGTTCAGCACTCAACTTCTTTCAGGAGTTCCCAGAGGTGACATGATACAAGCGAGCCAAACGCATTATCAACTTGCGAAACGTCTCTTCAGTGGGTGACTGTATCGCGGATGGAGATGACTGACATTCCGTGTATGCATGGATGCGTGTGTGGTTTCTTCTACCTCCCAGAAAGAGAAATTCAACCAGTATTGGTATTCGCCAGAGACCATCTCTGCTTTGGCGCAGGAAGTGATCGAAAACCTTCCCAAATCCGGTGGTGCTTGCGCGTTTCTGTCTACTCCAAGCGTGTATTTCAGGGTGAAACAGCATGCGGCGTCCAGTGTGCATTGCGTTCTCTTCGATGTGCGTGAATGAGCTTCTTTGTCTTGACTGGCTGCTGGCTGCCAAGTTGACGTTCACCGCGCATTGAGGTTGGCTCTAGTTTGACGACAAGTTCTCGTCAGAAAACGAACACTTTGTCTCGTTCGACTTCAACCGACCCGATCTTTTGCCCAAGCAGTTTTGTCACGCCTTTGATTTCATTGTGATCGATCCGCCGTTCATCACGCACGAGGTGAGGAGTTGGTTGGGTGGTCCTGACGCGTGCACAATGAATTTGACGTTGAGCATGGGTTGTTCTTGTGGGTCAAAAGGTATGGGAGAAATACACGCAAGCCACGCATTTTCTTCTTTCCGAGAACGGAAAGATTCTTCTCACCACCATTCGTAAGTGGACCTCGCTGTTTCGAGTTGATCAACCCTGCAATTGACGCCAAGCAATGGTTTCGGGTGCACAATTGCAGAGGAGAACGAAGCGATGATTCTCGAGCTTCTCGGGTGCCGTCCCCAGGTCTTCAAGCCTTCCATTCCACATTTGGTGTATCAATATGCGCTCTTTATCAACTATTCTTCCAAACCGTTGGAGTGCCTCAACCCCGAAATCCAAAGCGAATGATGGACACCATCCGCAACTGGTCGGTCACCTGGCTCAGTAAAGTGTTGCAGGCCACCACGCCCACCACCACCCCACACCTTTGTGACGATGCATTGTACTCCACCACAAACCACGGCCTTCGCAACAAGTTGTTTGCGCTACATGCTAACACACGGAGATGATCGGGTCGAGTATTAATAGACTCCGTTTGGTCTGAGCATCAAGCTTCTGCGTTGGGTTGGGCCTCTGGTGGTGTGCCGTCGGATGTCTGCTCGTGACTGTTTTTGGCGACCTCGTTCGCCGTCGTCTCACGCGCTGTATTTGTTTCCACGGAAATGCCGTTCATCAAGTCCAAAATCTCGTTTGAGACGACGGATCTCAACGCAGCCTTTCCACCGCCGGCCAGCGCACCGCCTCTGCATCCCAAGAACTCACCCCCAGGCGCAGGACGCTCAGGCAATGGATCACCCAAGATCAAACCGATGGAGTGCCTGGACGACAATGCGAAAGACCAGAGTATGTCGAGCCATTCAATGCCGCCGTCTCCATCGAGCGGGAAGACTCGCATCCCCACGCTCGGCTCGAACAGTTCAATTTACACTCCACCGAGACGCTTGAGCGGTTTTTCCATCAAACGACTGGTGTCCAAGGAAAAACGGCGCTTTGAACAAGATGGCTTCAGTCTCGATCTCACGTGTAAGTGATCTCACGAGCATCAACAGATCCGCCTCATGCCTCATGGGGTCCTTTGGCTGATTCTATACGGAGTAGATGTCACGAGTCGTATCATTGCCTTCGGGTACCCCGCGGAGAGCCTCGAAGCGCTGTATCGAAACCACTACAAGGATGTCTTCAACTTCTTTGAGCAAAGGCATGCGGACCGCTACAAGATCTACAATCTGTGCACGGAGCGCACGTACGACAAGGAACGCTTTCACAATCGCGGTAAGACTGTACCATAACCTCACCTTTGGCCTTGCCGTCTCGATGGCTGACGTATGTGCTTGTGCGGTAGTGAGCGAGTATCGCTTTGACGATCATTGCCCGCCTCCCATCCAGCTCTTTCTTCCGTTCTGTCGAGATGTGGTGGGTATTCACTCGGCCAAATCTCCAGATATGGCTCCCTCAACGACTGGTCTTGTTTGTGTTGAACAGGATGCCTGGCTCAATGCGCATCCAGAGAATGTCGCTGCCGTGCATTGCAAAGCTGGCAAGGGCCGCACGGGGGTCATGATCTGTGCCTACATGCTCTACACCGGCATGTGGAAGACCTGGTACGCGTCACTGCAGTACTTTGCCGCCGCTCGCTCCTTGAAAGGGGAAGGCGTGACCATTCCGAGCCAACGTCGCTTCATTTCGTATTTCGGCGTCATGTGTGAGCAAGAAAAAGCCGTCAGCCACGACACGAAAGCCAAGGAACTCGCGTTGCAGCCTGAGGACTTTAATCGCATCTGGCTCGAGGAACTAGAAGACCAGCACAGCTCTACCAAGGACAAGTTGCTCGGTGACTACAGCGCTCCAACAAGGCACGGTGCATCCCATAGTCGAAGCATCCACGCACCAGACTCAGTGCATCTTGCCATCACGTCGATCAGGATCGCTGGCATCTACGCCAACAGGCGCATTGGTCAGTAGCTGCTTTGCAGGCATCCCTCTCTTCACCTGATGGTACTGAAACGCTGCGAATGCTCAATAGATCCGCTCATTCACATCGCCTGTGGCACTGGCAGTAGCACTCTTGAGTACGAAATCACCGCCAAAGAAGCAGTAGAACAACCTACGACTCCATCTGCCGCTTCGACTGGCGACCACAGTTCACATCGTCGAACGTACGCTCTCGAGATCAACTGCGATCGACTGCCAGTCGTAGACGAAGTGCAAGTGCGCATCCGCCACGCCAACAACTTGACTTCGCGGAAGAAAGTCGGTCACTTCTGGTTTCACACGTCGTTCGTCAAAGACAATTCCTTGGTACTGACCAAAGACGCCATTGACAAGGCCGTCAAGGACATTAAAAAGGGCCACGTCAAGTACTCGAGTGGATTTGGCATTGAGTTGTCGTTTGAGCTGATGACCGCCGTGCAATTCGCCCGGTGTACCTCTGGCAGCAACAATCCGGCCACCAGTTCTTCGTCTCCTGGTTCTTCGTCACGCTTTCGCTTTCGCCTGCCTTTCCAGACAAACCACCACCACCAAGCCAAGGTGCGCTCCCAGTCAGAGCCCAAGCCCAAACGGAATGCAATCACCCAGCCCAATCACCCAGATGACCAACAGCACCAAGCAGATGCAGCTGACTTGCATCGTGTCAGTCTGCCCGATGTCGAGCTCAATGTGACTGACGAACAGACGAGAAGACCCGAAGATGCGACAGCGCCATTGCCGCCATCGTCTCCCATGTCGAGCACCAAGGCGACCGTTTCAGATCGATAACCATGCACCTGGTCCCATATGCTTCATAACGCCTTGGACCCCTCGTCCCACGGAACGCCCATCAAGAATGCCAACAAGAAGACCAACGACAACAAGAGAAGAAGAAAAGGAAAAAAGGAAACGAAAAATCACCTTTTTTGCTTGCGCGTGGACTCACTCTAAAGATACAAATCCCTTGTTCGCTCCATTGCCTTCGCATCCATCCATTCCGAGAAGTGGACCCCCATTGGATCCAATCCGACCAACGCATTGAATGGAAGTCAGAGGGATTCTGCGTTCTGGGAGCGCATGTCTTCCATATACTTCTTTTGCAGCTCAAACGCCAACAATGTGATCCCAAACAGCGGCGCTTGCACCAACATACGCGGCACCACACCTCGGATCAGTGCGCCGTAGCCATTGGACGCCACCACTTTGCGGAAACAGTCCAAAGTGCTGGTGTATCTGGCTCCACGCATCTGTCTTCTCGTCTTGATCACGTCGGCTGCACATCATGTGATGCAATCGTCAGCTCATCAGCTCACTTCCCTTTCCGTCGACTGAGAGAAGACGAGAAGAACGTACCAGGCGTGCAGAGCCCTGCAGCTGTGGCGCCGGCGATGCAGCCCGCCGAGAGAATGGAAATCATCGAGTTTTCTCCTTTGGCGTTGGCCATGGCATCTCGAAGTGTCGCATAGAACGGGAAGAAAATCACGGCGTAGGGCACGTCGCGCATGAGGCAGACGCCGACACCACGGTACAAACCCCGAGGACCCAGGCGTTGTACGATCTGCCACGCAGTGAGTCGCTCGGCTTCTGGAAACGCCGATTGGGTCTGTAGTCGGATTTTGACGATTTCCGTCTAATCCACCAGCGATTTTGTCATCGTCAGCACATCGGAATCTACCGTCAGGGCCAGTTGTTTACTCACCGGGTTGGTCGCGATGACTTGACACACGCCGGCACCGGCCGCGGCCATGATCTGCTTGCGCATGGGCAGCGATCCATCGGGTTCCTCGAGATACTCTCGCAGCTGTTCGTTTACAGCCAGTTTGATGGCCTTTTCGGGCATGACCCCTAGCAGCGTAGGCGTGAGCCCACGGTACAGCCCCCGCGGACCGTCCGTGAAGAGAATCTGGCGAAAGCAGTGCAGCGGCCCATTGAAAAACACTTTGGAGGTGGTGCGCGACTGGCCCTGGAGATTGGTCTTGACGATGTCGATGGGAAACGTGGCCGTGACGCCCACGGCCCCGGCGATTCCGCCCACTGCGAGTTTCCAGTGCATTGGAATGCGCACAGTGGCATTGGCATTGGCGGCCGGAGTGGTGGTCGCAGCGCTGGCTTTGGAAAGCGTGGCAGACGTCAGCGCCGGGGTGGAGGCCGTGGTGACGTTCATCGAAGAAGAAGCTGAAGCAGACGAAGAGGAAGAAGAAGAAGTTGCCATTGTGTTTGCGTGGCTTCACCCCAAAGATGAAGAGCGGTTAGACAACTGGTGCCACCGACGATTCTGATTGTGTCTATTGTGACGCGAATGTACCGCTAGTGATATGATGTGCGCGGCTCTTTGTCACCAACCACCCACCAAAGCTCGCCACTGCAAGTGGGTTGTGACAGCAGTGATATGTGACAGGCACATCAGCAACCATCAACCTGACCCGACTTGCACTTTGGGCTCGCTGCTCCTCTCCGCTTGAGCTCAACCTCAAGCTGCCGCCCAACCGCCCCACTCGGCTCTATCTGCCATAGGCGCACAATGGGTGGATGGGTGCCGCCTTTTGTGCTTGTGGCATCCACCAAAAGCTGAAACTCCCAATCACTTCTCTGCTCACGGTGCATTTTGCCCTTTGGCAATCCCGCATGAGCCAATCCGTTTCAAAGAGTCCTCTCACGAGCTGACTCTTTCGGTTGAGCTGAGTGAGTGGTTCAAGTTGCGCGTCAAACACACCCCACAACACATCTTTTGTTCTTGTACAGTGTACGCCCCCCATAGCCAGTTCAAGTTCAAAACAAAGTGCAAGGAGTCGGACGGCACTGCCAGGTGAAAGAGACGTCACGGCGCCGTGAACATGGATGGATTCAAGTTGCCGCGCGGGCGGTTGGGTTGGGCGGTTGACGGTCCGCGTCCAGTTGTCTTTCTTATCTTTACACACGCCAACTCTTCCTCAAGCAGCACAAGGTTCCATCGATTCGAGGTCTTTGGGCTTTCTATTATTCGGGTTTGTATTGCACGCAGGCTATCAGCTATGGCTATTAGATTCTCCTATCCATTTGGGGTTCTATCGGGTGAGATCGCCTGCTTTCGGAGAAAGGCTTGGACGTAGCGCGGCCAAAATCACTTGTTTGGGTCGCTCTCCAAAAGCATGGCGACCATAATACACACAACATGAAGATTTGCCTACTCTACAGTGTGGGGACTCTATTGGGCCGATCGAGAACTAAGTGGAGCACAATCACACTCGTCTCAAAGGCAGATTTGGTGTGCCTGCAAACTACTTTTTGGCACGACAGCTGGCCGAAGCAAATTGGTTGGCTGCGCTGTTGGCGCATTTCGCGATTGATGCGACAACACCGTCATTCTTGGTGCTTTCGTAGCGAACTGTACGCTGGAAAGAAGCGGCAGGTTGCATTTTGAGTTTGGGACCCACTGCATTGGCAACATTCATGTCAGCGGCTGCTCATCCTGATAAGACAAGGCAAGACAACTCACCACTTTGGGCAATGGCGGAGAACGTGCGGAAACGCAGACGCATTTTGCGGGGTTTTTTGACTTGGCTTTTGTACACCACAAAGGTAAGAGTATTTGATTGATCACTTGGAGGAGGATTTGAATGTGAGGAAGGCGAGCGCTCTTGCTCTGTGCTGTTGTGGACTGGACCGGACTGGAATGTGATGCGGCGCGGGTGGGTTTGGCTTGCCGTTGGGGAACTGGTTGCTGTTGTGGTTGCCGTTTCGGGTCTGTTTTGTGGGCTCTGACCCACCCCAACCGCAACCCACATGCGACAGACGAGACACACACTCCAGGGCTTTCAAGCCAAAACGTGAGTGACTGACTGCCAGCAAAGCAAGTGGGCAAGAATCTGACTCTTCGGTGCCCAATCACATGCAGATTGACCTTGAACCCTAAAATTCCTAACACGTCTTGAGATTCCTCCTCTTGGTTGGACCTCCCATAGTGAACCGAGGAGTATTCTTAGGGGACACCACCGAATCGGGTTGCACTTCAAACATTTGGCTCGTGTAGGAACTTGGCTTTGTCGTCACACTCTCGCTGAGAACCTAGGAACAAGTCCAGCAAGCTCCAAGCAAACGTGTGTTGCGGGGCAGTTGAGAATCATACGGTACAATCTGCCTCGTCGCTCGAAGCGAAGCAGCCGTTTTGGCCGTTGCTTTTGCTCTTTTTGCTTTGCTCTTTTGCCTTTTTTGATGTTTTCCTCGATTTTTTTCTGTTTTTTCTCTTTTTGGCAATTTTTGAGAATCCAATTTTGACAAAAATCAGGAGATTTGGGAAAAGAATGTATGTCAACCGCTTGGTACCGGTTTTTGCAGTTGAATCTTATGGATAGATCTTGAAAGGCAACAGCTGGGAATCTGTGTTTCACTGTGGAGATGATGGTGACTGTATGGGGTGGAGATGGTGAACGAAATGGATGGGAAAGACGTTGGTGGGACAATGGCTGGCAGCCAAAAGTTTTGGCCCAAATTCAAAACGAATCTTTCCTTTTTCTCGATCTTCTTCAGCACCGCATGACGGGGATGGACAATGCGATACTTCTACAGTACAGTACATACACGGTCGTCAGTCAACGTTGGCTGGTTGATATTGAACGACAACTTGCTGATGATTCGTATTCATGTTGTTCCGTTTGTGGCCCTCTGCGTTGTCGTATGGAGAGGCGTGGTGTCCATCGTGCCGCGGCAGTGGAGCAGCTCTTTGGCATCAGACAAGAAAGCTCTATTGCGTCGTCTTTGTGGTGTGAACACAGTCGAAGGCAGCGACCCGAGAGAATTCCTGGGACATTTGAAGCAGCGCAAACCTCAATCTGCCTCCATGTTAACTGCGCAAGAAAAGGCGTTAGTCATCGTTGCGCGTTCGGCGATTGGCCAAAAACCAGCCAATTGAAGTTACTGGAATGGCAACTCTGCGACCAGACTTCAGGCCAGCCCAGCCCAGCCCGCGAGAGATTCCACAGAAGACACGCCACAAGATGGAGATCCGAGTTTCGACAGTATCGTCGACCCCGACACCACCCTTTCACCAAATCAAATTGACACCTGTTGCTCTCACAACAAGCAGAGCAACTGAGTGAGCATCGCTGGTCAAACGCTCAGATGACGGGCCGCAGACCATCTCACCGGACAGAACAGCCAATGCCTGAAATGCCGACCGAACGCTTCCCTGCAAGACGTCAGACCTGCAGTGTCTGAGTGGAGCTCAACGCAACGCATCAAGAAGGCCACAATCTGAGTTTGGGATGTTTCGAGCGGGGTTTCCTTGTGCAACTCACACTGCCTGGATTGACAAGTGCTCTATGATGGGAAAGAATGTCTTGCGAAAAGTACAAGCTACAAGCAGACCTGTTGTCTTCGCTGTGCCACCTTCCATTTTGGTTGTCGTCGCTTTTGTGGTTGCGTGGCGGTTGTGATCCTGTGGATGCGGAGGAAACGATTGTCGCTCTGTCGATGAATCGTGCGATCATCGCAGTCAAGAGTTTAACGGACGGCGGCGTGGAGTATTGGATTGGTGGCAATTCTCGCCTCTTCTTGTCTTGGGGAGCTCCCCCCAAGACAAGAAGAGGCGAGAATTGGGGAGCTCCCCCCAAGACAAGAAGAGGCGAGAATTGCCACCATACAAATGGTTGGTTCATTCTCCACGGGAACTAGACGCGAATATTCCGGTCCTTCTCCTCTATTGCAGAATCAATACTACGCTCTGGAATCAAAGGGGAGGAGCTCACATATCACCAGGTGAAGGACGCTCCGCAAAGTCCGAATTCAAACAACGATGTGCAAGCGAAAACACTTTGTTGAATAATTAACACTTTGAAAACGACATTTGGTCCACTCTAGTTCACACCTGTTCAAGCAGAGGAACCTCCATAACTCACCAATTCCGACAAAGGCGTCGTGTTGGAAGACTGTGCAGAGATGACCTTCAGCATGTTCTTGCTGCTCATACCTGGTTCGTCAACAAGATCAAGACATGGCTCGTAGCTGGCGCCACCGATGCTACGAGCATTAAGCAAAGAATGTCGAGTCTTGGGTTTGAACGACGGGCGATGTTGGTAGAACCACGTGATTGTTCTGATGGGGTCGAACGGGTCTATTGCAGTGATTGCATTAGGCATCTCAGCAGCATATGTTAAAAGAGTTCCCAGCGCTTGGTAGTGCTAGTTTTGAGTTCCTGTGAGCACTCTTTTTTTCAGCATTAGTGAGCAAATCTCGCAAACCCCTCCAGCCATAAACTCCCCCACGATGCACAGATCGGTCAGAGCGTTCCAGGCCACACCTACGAACTGCACGCTGTTGGGGTGGACCGTTGAGACCTTCAACTTGATTCGCCCAGCAACCCCTCGATGTGTTTGATGTTGTTGCAATGGTTTTCAGACAATCTTTTGATGGCGACTGCTTGTTTGCCGTAGGTGCCTTTGTACACCTCGCCGTAGCCTCCTTTACCAAGAAGTGATATTCTGCTTCGTGGAGCATCTCCAGTGGATTCCAGGCTACAAAAACCGCTGGATCTGGCGACAGAGCTCCATCTGTGGATTCATTTCCGTCTTGGTTTGTCATCAGACTGAAGTCCGTTGTAGTCTTCGGGTCCTTCGAATCGCTTCTTTCGTAGCCAAAAGACACCAATCAATACGAATGCCACCACGGACGCGATTGAAGTGCTCGTCTATTCAACTTTGCCACATATCTGAGTGGCTTTTCTGCGGCAAGCGCACTCGATGCGGATTGAATGCATCAGCTTCCGATTCAACAATCACGTGGTTCTACCAACATCGCCCGTCGTGTCAAACCCAAGACTCGACATTCTTTGCTTGATGCTCGTAGCATCGGTGCCGACAGCCACGAGCGCCATCTCAATCATTTGCACCGGCAAGGGCGTTGCGTTGACGGGTGTGCCTCCCGCCCTCCTGGCCAGCATTCACTCTTGCTTGGTGATAATGGAGTTCACTGACAGCCAGGTCGTAAGCAAGTGGGTCGTTTCAATGAGTGAGAAACACACTCGAAGATGACATCAATTGTATTGACAAGTGAACATGACTTAATGACCCGCTCTTGCCATATACTTGGCGCTTGCCACCACGTTCTGCAGCAACATGGCAATGGTCATAGGACCAATGCCGCCTGGCACAGGAGTGATGGCACAAGCCACTTGCTTGGCTTCCTCAAACGCCACATCGCCCAGGATCTTGTACCCCTTGGAAGAACCCGCATCGTCCACATACGAGATGCCGACGTCCACCACCGCTGCACCAGGTTTGATCCAGTCGCCGCGCACCAG
The DNA here is from genome assembly GCA_027475765.1 of Paralagenidium karlingii. Taxonomy (NCBI): domain Eukaryota; phylum Oomycota; class Peronosporomycetes; genus Paralagenidium; species Paralagenidium karlingii. The sequence continues at coordinate 22,322 of JAMFLO010000265.1, forward strand.
TTCGGGTTGGCCCGTGGCCACAAACACCAGATCGGCGCGTTGCACTTTCTGTTGGAGCTCCGCTTGTGGCGTGTGGGAATGGCACACGGTGACTGTGGCATTACGCTGCAACAGCATCAGAGCCAGTGGCATGCCAACCAACTGGCCACGACCGATCACCACGGCGTCTTTGCCGTCGATCTCGATGCCATGGCGCGTCAGAATCTCAAGACATCCGGCTGGCGTACAGGGAAGCAACGTCAACTCCGATTGGCTCTTCTCCGCGTCTTCTTTGGTCGACGGACGAGCCAGCAGCTTGGTCAAATGGTGCGGATGCAGCCCATCGACGTCTTTGGATGGCACAATGTGATGTAACAGCGTCTGCTCGTGGCACTGGAGATGCTGCGGCAGTGGCAGCTGCAGCAAAACACCACAAACACTCGCGTCCGCATTCAGTCGCTCAATGGCGTCGTGGAGCTCTTGGAACGACGCGACGTCGGCGAACGGCAGAATCTCGGCGATGATGCCGACGCGCTGGCAGGCCCTTTGCTTTAGTCGGGTGTAGGTCTTGGAGTCGGGATTGGAGCCGACCAAGAGCATCACCAGTTTGGGCTGCAGCTGAAGCGTTTGAATCTGTTGCTGAAGCTCTTGTTCGATGGCTTTGCTGCACGCTTTGCCGTCCAACAGTAGCGCCATCTGGGTTGAGTTGACTTGATGGCACTCGATGGCACTTGGCTGACTGAGGCGAGTCTTGTTCGCGCCGTCCCCTGCTGAAAGTCAGTTGGGGACAAAACGTGCTGTGGATGGGACGAGGCGCATCTGATCCTGACCACTACTAAGGGTTTACATGGAATCAGAACAGGCTATTTTGGGTGGCCTCTGTCTGGTGCCACCAAAGCCCCATGCGAATGCGCAGGTCGAGCAGTTGACAGGCCGAGTGAGGGAGGAGGAAATCAACGCGCGTGGGCTCTGCTGACAGACGGCTGAAGAGAATGGACGAAGACAATTACGAAGCAGAAGAGTTTGAAGAAGAGCTGTCCAGTGGCTCGAGAACGCGCTCCGACGCCGCGTTGACTTCTCAAGAGCAACTGGAAGAGCCAACAACTCAGTCAACTCCCAATGCGGAGAGGACCGACGAGGCGGGCTACACGTCCATTTCTTTGACAGAGAGCCACACCTGGGATGGCACCTCAACGCCTTTGGAACCGGACACCGCTGCGACCCCTTTGCTGGCTCCGGCGTTGATGATCGATGCACCGAATCCAATGTCTGCGCAGCCCAGCAACACCCCGCATCGAATTCTCGAAATGCGATCCAAATTCGTCGAATCCCGCGCGCTTTCGTATCCTCCCCGGCGCCACAGCACGGAAAATGCCCAGTTGTATTTGAGTCGTCTGCCCAGTGTGAGCGAGTCGGCCGGTCCAATGGATGCAGAAGACTCGGAGACCAGTCCCAATCCAAACTCGTTAGCCTCGATGGCCAGGGAAGCCGTCATCCTGGCGACCGAAGCGACGGCATTGACGCGATCCTCGTCATCTCCCAATGTTCGACAAGACTCAGATGTGGACCACAAACCGGAGGAGCAGCAAGACACCCAAGACAACTACGACGATTATGAGGAGGACACCACATCCGATGACCCCAACGACGCTCCAGTTGTCTCCGACAAGGTGCTCAGTGAGGCTCCAACAGCAGCAGCTGCAGCAGCTGCAGAAACAGCCGATTTCGAGAAGGCTGTTCGATCAGCGGGGTACAATGAAGAGCTGGTGCCAGTCTTGACTAGTGACCAGTCTTCTTCAGGATCCACGGATGCGAATGAGCCACAAACTTCGTCAACCATCGTAACGACGGAGCAGACCACTGAGAAGCCAGACGCTGTCGTGGAGACTTCGCAGGTTGACAGTGCGAATGGGTCCTCAACACAAGATCTTCCCAGCCCCGTGGAGGCAAACGGATACAATGCAAGCGACTTTGAAGCAGAAGACGACGGAGAGCAAGTGTTTGTGAGTGAGCCATCAGCGGAAAAGCCTTTTGAACCACCACCCGAGCACCTGCAACAACAACAATCCACGGCTACAAAGCCGTCGGATCAACCCTCAAAGTATGAAAACGAGTTCGAAGGGCTACCAAGTGACAGAAAGCAAAGTTCGAAGCCATTACAATCGTATTTTTCCGATGCAGAGTTTGAAGACAGTTTGTATCCTGCGGCGAGTGATCCCGTGCCACTGCTCTACGCTGACACCGAGTTTGAGGATTTGCGCGACCTTCAAAAAGCCCCAGAGATCGTTCATCAACTGGAGCCCGAAACTACGTCGACCTGCGTCTTGACAGAGCCTACTGAGCCAGAGGAAACCCAAACAACCCATGAGGCACATACGGCTGACATCCTAGTTCCTGTTGTTGAGCGGGAGTCGAATTCCGGGGATTCAGCTGCAGAAACACCACTTTCTTCAGAAGAAACCAAAGCTAATGACTTGGAGACCCACCAAGATACACTGAGCGACCAGACACAGCAAGAAGAGAACATATCACCAGAGTCTCTCGAGCCATCGGTTACTGCAAAGACACCAACCGCTCACGAAGAAGAAGAAGACGAAGACACATATGCTGACGACGACTTTGTCGAGGCCAAAGAAGAAGAACCGACAACTCTAGTGGAACCAGACACCAACAACACCGATCGAGAGATACCTGTTCCACCGCCTGTGGAGCAGCGTCGAGACAGTGACATTGACATGTTTGTTGGCTTGGACTCGCTGCTTGAAGAAGCAAAGTGGTTGATCACAAAGCAGCACCAAGAGGAGCAGGCTTCAATGAGTCCGAGGAGAGATACGGATGCCGATCCTTTTGCTGATGTCGAAACTGGCGAGTACCAAGACAACGCGTTTGAAGAGCCATCTCAATCGGAAACTCTGGATCAACAATCAAACTGTACCCAAACTGAGCAAGTCATGTCAGAGCCCGAGTCAATCCAAACGCCAACGAATGAAGTCGATGGCCACTCTGTGTCTTCAATGGCCATCAGCGATGGGTCTGTGGACAACCAGTCGAGCGAGATCATCGAGTCGCAGCCACACACGCCACACTCCAAAGACTCTTCTCTTCCTTCCAAAGCAACGTCGACCCCCAACCGATCTACAGCCTACAAACCAAAGCAAAGTGAGCTGTGGAAACCCAAACAGACAGAAAAGGCGAAGCCAGCTGGTGCCGCACAAAAGACCAGAGCTGTCAAAGCTCCAACTAAATTCACGAAAGCACCACCGACTAAGGTGGATGCCATCTCAAGTCCGTCCAAGGTCGCACAGAAGGCTGCTGCACCAGTTAAGGTCGTACCCAAAGCCACAGCACCACAACTTCCGAAAAACCAACACCCATCCAGGCCAGCAGCATCCAGTGACAGCAACAAACCACCCGTCGAACCTTCAAACACGACCTGCATTGCCCCCACTCTCGTGCCAAAGGCACCTCCTCTAGGAGTCACTCCCAAGCTTCCAAGTTCCCATCAGAGCCATCGCAAAATGGTGTCAAACCCTGGAGTATCCCCGTCATCCACACAACTCAGGGCGATTTCGTCACCAACGAAACCCAATGCCGCTGAAAGCGAAGCCCTACAAATACCTGCGGCATCTCAAGAGCCATCTGTACTGGCAAAGAAAACTCCTGTCTTCCGACAAAAACTACGGAAAAGCCCCGAGGAACAACTCGCGTTGCTTCGCAAACAGAAAAAGCTGGCAATTCGTCCTGTCAAGAGCCCCAAACGCTTTCGCTTCGACACGGTCGATAAAAGCAAGCGAGAGTGGTTATATCTCAACATGTTTCATCATCAAGAGCGAGATATTGAGCGGTTCCAGCCGTTCTTTGATCAGATGCTTCCGAAAGTCGCCAACACTTCAGATTCGTCGTCTGCAGCAGCAGCAGCTTACGCTTCGATCACGAATACAACGGGCCTGAACACAAAAAGCCATGAAAAGCCTTCCTGGGTGACGCCAAAAGCCCACGACTCTTCTTTGCCGGCATACGACTCCATTCTGGACAAGTACTGCACCACGGTGACGAGTCCACTGATCCAGAGACAGATCTATAGAACAAGACAGGATGACTTGACACCACAGGTAGGTCTATCTGACCCAGCACAACCGAGTTTGTCTATCTGACCCAGGCAGCACAACCGAGTTTGGCGGGGGGGGGGGTATCCACTTACTACTGACACTACCTTTGCCTTGTTGTGGTCCATTAGCTGGCGTACATTCTGGAGAAGCGAGTGATCAAGCAGTGGCGAACCAGTGATGTTGATCCTTTCGGTGCTGTTAGTTCATCGTATCGTACCCCCATCGTCCACACGACGAATGCTTCTGCGTCATCTACGTCTGCTTCCACCAGTCCGAGCTCGAAAGCGACCCACTGAGTCCAATATCAGAACAGCAAACACACGAGCTGCTGGAAAAAGAACCACGCGGAGCTTTTGCTGCCGGTCTCGAGCACATTTTCCATCTGGTGTACGCACCGCAAGCGAATGCCGATCGCATGGGGGAACTTCGTATCCAAGCGGTGGATCAGCGTGGTCTTATTCTGGTGCCAGAGCGCGCTGAGAAAGCGAAATGACAAGACCTGTTGGGCCAAGACCAAGGGCTCGGCGACGGGCACCAGCAGCATGTGAAAGGACTTTTGTGAGGTAGCGAGCTCCTCGAGAATCATTTTGATGCTTTGCTGATAAAACACTCGGTTCACTTCTTCTGTTGGATTCGGACCTGCACTGGCACTGGCAACATGCTCACTGACACTGGCCGCAGCACAAATGGCATCGCGGTAGACATTGACCAGCTGCAAATGATTCAACTTGAGTTCCAGAGGCTCCAACAAAGCTTGAAACTCTGCGAATTTCAGCGGTTCTTCGCGTTTTATGAGACCCACCATGCGACTCTCCAACGTATCGCGAATGGTGGACCGCTCAAGACGCCATTCGTCCAAAAGAATAGTCAAAATGGAGTATGCAGGGATCCAAATGGTGCCATACACACTGGCGAGCCCCGCGAGTTTCGTTCGCAACCGTTTGAGCATGTCGTTGGACGCTTGACTTCCGAAAATCAATTGAATGGCTTCCCAGGCACTTGCTTGGGGAACAAACTCATCCTGCTGGTCGTCATCCAACAAGAAATACCCACCATTACTGATGGTGCTGCGTTGCAAAGCGAAAATGGCCTTGAGAACAAACCAAAATGCTTCGTTGGGCAGCTTTTCGACGCCGTTGACTTGAATCAATCGACAAAAGAGATCGATTTTGCAACTCTGCGAGTCCAACCGACTCAGACTCACAATGAGATCCATGAGGCACACATTCACGAAGGTCGGCGATGACAAATGGGCCATGTATACGCGGTAAATGTACCAGACGCAAGTACATTCGTGAGTCGTTGGGTTGTCACTCCACAGATCTTTCCCCTGGTCCATTTCCTCCTGCACCACTTTGATAATCTCGTTGAACAGAAACGAAATGATGTTGTGCACCGTCGCGATCGAGTACTGAACTGGAGCGTAGTCCACTGGGAAGCTGGAGACTGAGAAAAAGGAACCAAACCCAACCGGAGCACGTCGCAACCAGTCGTTCAATTCCAAGTCATCATCATCTTCCGGCAGCACACGAGGTGCCAGTGGCTGACGAGTCGGTGACCAAGAAAGAGAAGTGCCTGAGGTGTTGGTCGTCGCCATCGAGGATTTGTTGAGCCCAACAGATTCCTGCACTTCATCGTCAGTCACCGGATCGGTTTGAGTCCCAACGCTCTTGAGTCGACTGCTTCTGTCCAATTGCATATCGTGAATTCCTTTTTCCACAAGTTGCACAAAGCCAGCCACTTCCGCTTCGAGATCCTCAATGTCTTCATACGGTGGGATAAAGAGTGCTTGGTCCCAGACTTCTTGCGCATTCCATCCAAGTGTGCAATCGGGACAGCGTTCACTGAGGAGTCGATCTAGCCGTCTCGTCTGGCTAGTGAAGTCGCGATGGGCCACTTTAAGATCGAGCGAAGACAGAATGATGACGTTTTCTTTGGCTACTGGTGCCAGGTCGGAGGTAGACAAAGCCGATGAGAAACACGCTTCGAGGCGTTTGTCTCGTCGAGTCTGCTCCTGCTGTTTACGAAACGCGCGGATGAGCTTGAGATTGTCGTAACGGGTCAGCACAAACTCGAGAAGTTCATCAATCAGTGTGAATTTTTGGTGCTGGCTTTGATGGATCTGCAACGACACTCCTACTCCTCCGCTGTCCCCAGTGTGGTTTCCATGGGAAGCATTCGACCCGTGATGTCCTAAAGCGGCTTCTTCGCCGCTGGTGGTATTGCCACTTGCACTGCTACTGGCGATTTCAAGCACGGTGTGCACGATTTTGAGAAGACTCCGCACAACCACTTGGTCGGATGCCAGCAAAATGTTGATTTTCTTGCGCTTGCGGATAATTTTCTCCCGGGCGCTTCCCAACGCGTGTTCACGGCTTCTCAGCAACTGTTTGAGCTGCTCCAGAGCACTGTGATGGTTGACAGCAGTACGTTGAAGGCGTGAGATCTCTAGTGACACATTCTTGTGACGTTGTTGGAGCACAATGGCTTCTTTCTGGGCATGATCAAGCGCCTGGAACGCGATGGTCAGGAACTCGCGATACAATCCATGCAGAAAACGAGCCGAAGTAGGACACTTGTCAAACACTAGTCGTGTCATTTCGTAACAGAACAGTTCGTTGAGTTCCATTTGAGCTCGAAACTGGGCAATCATGGGCTTGCCGACTTGCTGTTCTTCGAGTTTTTGCAAACGTGAAACCATCCACTGAGTAAGCCACTGGATCTGCTCGGGACACAAACGTGGTCTGGGCCGCGGGAACTCGATGACCCGCCATGTCTCTTGCTGTTGGTCTCCGAGGTCTTGCTGTTGCAGTGCGCCATCAACGAGAGTATCGGCAATGGTGTGACTGTCTGGTTCACACAACTCGACACATGAAAGATCGCAGGGAAGCTTTGCAGCAGTCAATGGTGTGTAGGAAAATGTTCGGGTGATATATTCGTTCTTGGGGACTCGCGAGGGCGGGAAGTTGCGGCTTCGCAGGGTCTCTCGAAAGGTGTTTTTCTTGTCAAAGTACTCGTCACGTGCGTCTCGTCGTTTTGTCTTGCGGTGGGTCTCTTCATCTGCTGCCTGCAATTGCACCTGATCTTGATCTGCTCCCTCTTCTTCTTCTTCTCCTTCTTCTCCATCGTGTGCCTTGGCACCCGCCCGGTCCTCGCTCACTGAAGAACCAGAATCGACGGACCATGTCTTCTCATGTGCCAGTCGCTTGAGAAAACTGCAACTCTGATCAACGTGGCGACTGGTCTGCATCTGCATTCGAAGGCTCAGTGAGGGCAGCTGAAGAAACTCAGGGCCCGGCTTCTTGCTGGATTCTTCACGGATCTTGGCACGGATCAAGTCTTCCAACAGGTTCAGCAGCGAAACCAGAAACTCGCAGGTGCTGGGGAACTGAGGAAGAAGTCTCGTCGCGAGTCTTCTCGCAGCTGCAAGATCGTCTTCGTTCTGTTCTTCTTCCACCAGCTCTTGTTGTTGCTGCTGCTGGGAAAAGCTATCCAACACTTGTTGAAGTTGCACCGGCAATGGCAACGCGACCCGATTGAGTTCCAAATGGCGCTGAAAAGCCTCCGTCAGAGTGCGCAGCTCATTCTCCTGCGCCTTCGCGTGGTGGTGGAAGGAAAGTTCCGTCCGAGACGCCTTCAATGGCGGCAACGCGCGGGTCTGCGCCGCCTCTTTCTCGTCGATTCCCCAGCGATCATGTTGCTGCACGCTCTGTTGCAGTTGGCGACTCTTCATGAGTATCCAAATCCATGCGGAACTAAGCGCATCGTTGCTGTATGCCTGATGTTGCGGACAACCTCTTCAATTGAATACACCCTTGAGTCATCCATTTTCAGAGCGTTTTGGTGGCTAACTGAAGTTCAGTGGTTGAACTGGTACTGTACCAGTTTCTCCCTTTTTCTCTCCATAGAAAACACTGGAAACCCAACCTGATTAACTAGCGTTCTGCGTCGTGATTGGTCAACGATGTTCGTACCGTGGTTTACAGTATACAATCCCTAATCCAACTGTCTGGCTGCGATACAGTGGGCTGGGTTTCTGGGTTGGCCTGTTTTAAACCCCCTCGAAAGAATGATGGAGAGAAAGGAGAGAATAAAACCAGACGTGACGTGGGTGTTGGGTGTAACTTACGCTGTGGGAGGTAATTTACTCTCTTTCAGCTGGTTGCTGACTGAGGGTGAGGGTGTTTTTTTCAGCAACTCACGACTCAGCAAGTGAGTGAGCAACCCCGCGACAGCGGAAGAGAAAGCAGCAGTTTAAAGCGCGCGGAAGAGGCCCATTGTGTTTCCCGTTTGCTTTTGGGTTCAAGTCAGTCAGCAGTCGGACAGGTCATTTGAAGAACAGACGATGGACCAAGCCAACGCCTATGGCATGCCACCCACCAGTGGCGCGGCCTCTTCTCAGGGAGGCGGCGCTGGCCCCAGTGGTGGCCCCAGCTCCCGCTCCATGGGCATGCAGCCTCCGGGAGGCAACCAACGCGGCATGATGCCGACTTACATGGGCGACATGATGTTCGACCCCATCGGTGTGCCCATGAATACCAACGGTATGTACCACCAGGACCATCGCGCCATGCCTCCCTCCATGCAGATGCTGCACCATCCTGGCGTGGTAGCGCCGCCCCCCGAAGACGACTCACGCTTTGTGGACGACATTATGATCGCGTTTCCGCCCACGGATCTCAGTGATCCAGTCGGTATGGGGGTGCCCGCGCACATGCGCCAGGTGCCTTACAACCACCCGCAAATGGCCGCCGCACGCAACCAGCCTCCTGTGCCGCTGGGAAGCCAAGCTCCTCCTCCACCCCAATCTCATGTGCCCATGCAGAGCTCCAGTCTCAGCGGTCCCCGCATCCCGACTTCCATGGCGCCGCCCTCCGAAATGTCGCTTCAACCGCCTCATCAGGGCGTGAACCCAATGCAAATGCAGCAGCAACAACGAATGGGACCTGGCGGAATGGCTCCGCCGCCGATGGCGGTGCCACCAGCCACCAGTAGCATGCGAAGCAGTGAACCATCCGTGGCACCATCGATTATGACGACCTCCAACTCATCCATGCCCTCCATGACCCGCGGAGGCGTGGCGCCACCCAGTGCACCGCCCGCCATGAGCTTCGATTCGAAGAGTTCAGGGCACCACGGAGGGCTCTCGTCTATGTCGTCGACGCTGTCACGCACCAGCGCGGGTGGAAGCGGCGATGATGAAATGGGCAGCTCCACGGCGCTCACTGTCGCGGGCAGCAGCGGACTTGGTGGCGGTGACAATGAGGACGACGACTCGACTAAAAAGAAGGAGCGACGTCGTCAACAGGTTCGCTACGCGTCACGTCGCCGTCGCAAAAAACAAAAAGACGAAGAGAGTTTCTTGCGCGACCGCATTGAGGAACTCAAAGAGCAGATCCGCATCATTGGCGGTGACATCCCGGACTGTTCCCAGGTCGCCGGGATGAGCGAACAAGCGCTGGCCGAAGCCTACGACAAGCAAATGCAAACCGTCCAGAACCTGCGTAATGACAACAACAAACTCAAGGAACAGTTGCTGCAACACGAGCAGTTTGCACGCATGATTCAGAACGGCCTCAACAATCTGCCCAGCGACTGTCGTGACACGGGCGACCGCAAGCGACTGATGGGTGGCCCCATGTGGATGGGCGATCAGATGGGCAACATGCTCAACTACCCCGCGATTGTCGTCGACTTGGGTTTGATTCGTGATGCCGTGCGTGAGGCCTACAACTTGCTCAACAATTTCAGACCGGACGGAAGTGCCAAGACCAACGTCTGCTATGCCATGGGCTGGAAGACCGAGCTCTGGGCGACCAACACCTGTCTGAACTTCCGCGCGGTGCGGACCATTTCAGAGCGTAAGATCGAAGAAGTTACGGCCGCGTCGTGGGGAATTCTCACGGCGCCTGAGAAATGCAAACGCATTTACCCAGATGTCAAACAATTCCGAGTGAGTGCCCTTTTACGCTTGTTGCTGGACGGAGAGCGACCGAGTGAGCAAGCGAGAGAAAGAATCTAATGGCTTTGTCGTGTGTGTGTGTGTGTGCAGGTGCTGCAAAAAGTGGACGACGACACCATGGTGCTGCATCGAATCGCATCGGTGGCGTCCGACATGAGCGATCGCGAATTTGTGTCGGTCGCGTTCCGTCTCAACGATGGCAACAAATACTTTGTGGGTATGAAATCCATTGACGTCAAGTCCTCGATCGCACAGAACGCCATCCGGGGAGAAGAGTGCCAGGGATGGATGTTCACGGCCGGGAACGACCCGAGTGCGCCATGGAAAGCTAGTTTTCTCGGGTACTACGATGTCAAGGGCGAACGTGACGACAAGATCCTGAACCAGTTGGCCAACGAAGCCATGTTTGGCATGCTCCGGTGGGAAAGCGAAGCGATGCATCCCTTGAGTTCATAGCCGTCTGCCTCCTCTGCTGCTTCTCCATCAGCTTTGTTCGTGTTCTTCCAGCCACCTTCTTCCGCCTTCTGCTTCTACTTCTGCTTTTTTGGATGCTACTGCTACTGCTACTGCTAGTCTTAGGATACTGCAAACAACTCGTATGGGAACTAACTGAAGCTTAATGCAAACAGTGAGTTCTTGAACACATTGGCGTCGCAGAGCCCTCGTAGCGCCGCCAGTGACGCGTCCACCGTGGGCTTGTGGCGTGGCACCAATTGGCTCCAGAATTTGACCACTTGCTGCTGGCGTACGTCCTGGTGGTTGCGACTCACGAGCTTTTGCACCACGTCCAGCAGACTCTCGTGCTTGAAAAAGCCCGTCAGCACGCTCTCGGAGGCCGCAGCGTCCACCACCAGGCGCAGAATGCGCAGCGCGCTGTCACAACTGGCCGCATCCAGAAGACCCAGCGCCACGAGGCTCTTGACGTGGTCGTACAGTGGCACGACCTGGTCGTCTCGTTTGAAGCTCTTGCTCTTGGGGCTCGTCGAGGTCGAGGCAACCACTAGACTCTCAAAGCAACTCTGCACGACCAACAGCTCCACGAATTCGACTGTCTCGCGGCTTCCATGGCGGTAAAAGACCTGTTTGGCCACGGCCACGGCGTCCCAACTGTCCGACACCCTGGCCACATGGTATCTTTTGCCCGAGACGCCCGTCAGCGGAAGCAGCTCCGGTTCTGAGGCATTCGGAGCCCTGGGCTCGTCGCTCGAGGTCTCTGGCGTCGGCGTTTGCCAGTTGGTCTCGACAAGCAGCATACTGGGAATCATTGATGAAGGCACACTGAAGAGCACTTCGACATAGAGCGGCACGAGCTCTTGGAAGTACGAGAGGTTCTTGGCCAAATGACTCAGCGCCAAGCGCCTGACCTGGAGATTGGCAGTCGGCGTGAACTCTCGCTCGACCACACCGAGCGCCAGTTCGATCTGCTCGGTGTAGTCGCGCGGCTGCTGGTCTTCTTCTTCTTCGGCTCCAAGGTCGTCGCGTAGTTTGGTCGAGTGTTGCTGTTGGTGCAGCTGCACGCTGGTAACTTGATGGAGCAAATGCGAGATCGCGATGAGAAGCTGGGCCTTGACTTCCCACCACGCACTGCGTAGAGAAAAAGTGGTCAAACGTGGCAGCACGTCGACCACCAGGTTCACTTCAAACGAGCCCAACGGCACCAGCATCGACAGACTCGCGGCACGCAGCTTGTCGCACGGAGTCTCCAGACCGATGCAGCAGTAGTAAAAGTACAAATCCGCCAGGGTCTCGTCCAGTTCTTTTTCCATTTGCAGCAGAATCGCCAGCGCGTGGATGAACAGCGGAATGTCGTTGGTAAAAGTCATCGTTTCGCGCATGCGCTTGATGATCTGCAGATGCGACAGCACCGTGGACGGCACAAACGCCAAAAGGATCTCACACAAGTGATGGCGTTTGGGACTGTGGCTGGCAAAGGCACCTGCGATGCAGTCCATCAGATGGTCGCAAAGCAGCAAAGTGGCGGCACAGCCATCACGTTTGACGCTTTCGTTGCCAAATAGCTTCAGCATGGTGACAAACTGGTCAAACATCGCACTTTCGACCTCGTTGCGCAGCAAATGGGGCCAAACCACGCCACAAAACTTCCAAAAGTCCCGTGGAAAGTCGAAGAAAGACGTCACCAACAGCGCCATCTCGTCGATCAGCACATCCAGAACTTTGCAGCTCAGCTGATCACTGGTCCACGGCGACTCCAGACTGTCCATGAAGGCTTCGAATTTGTTGCTCTTGCGCGTGTCAATGACATTGGCCAGCCCCAGAGACGTGAGTCTCTTGCCCACCAGTTCACTCAAAAGCTCGAACGGCCGGCGCTTCTGACTGAACTCGTTGTTGGTCTGACTGTAACTACGTCCACCGTCAATGGAGACATTGGAAAGTGTCCCACCGCCGCCGCCTCCCTGAGCCTGACATTGGTTCATCAGATTCAGCTCTTTGGCTTCCCGCGTGGCTCGCAGCTGCGCGAGATTGCGCTCATTCATGGACTTGATCTGCACTTCTTTGACGATCGGTTGGTTGGACAATGTGAGATGCGATGAAGAGGATGACGAAGCCAGCTCTTTGACGGGCCGCGTGGAACCACGCACGACGCTGGGCTTGGTGGCGTTGTTTTGCCGCTCGTTTTCATTGAAAATGCGCTCTATTTGAAGCATTTCCTCGTGCTGGGTGTGCACCTGGCGCACTTTCTCGATGATCTGGTGCTGATCGTTGGTCTCGGCGATGTCGGGGTCGCGCATTTTCTCGCGGATCAACGCGGTGCCGGTCGGTTTGGCATAAGGAGGTACTTCTTCTTTGGCTTTGGAGACCGCGATGATGCTACTACTCGCTCCTGGTGCTCCGACTGCTGCACTAGCATTGGCGATGGCTTGTGGTGGAAATTGAACCGTTCGTTTGGTCAGACACTGGTAGAGTTTGGTGATGAAGGCCACGGCGGCGCCGTTTTGGCAGTGGATCATGGCTTCGATCTCGCTTCGATTGGCGAGCGGTTCGAGATCAGGAAGCCGTGAGAAGAGTCGAATCAGCTGTTCCCAGTTGTCCTTTTTGACTTTGATGCCAATTCCATTGTCGTACGAATGCATACTCACGTCTTTGTCGTAATAGCGCGACATAATCTCGGCCACCAGGAAGCCATTGGAAAAGTCACTAGGCACGCCGGCTCAAAAACAAACACTCAGAGCCGTGCAACATGCAGCACACGCTCAAGAAACGACTCACCGCTTGACGTTTTTGATGGAATACGCGAGATCCAAGCTCTGGATCCATCGCAACAGCTCGCGATTCAGCTTGTTGGACACTTCCATCTGTTGGCATTCACGTCACCCCAGTTGGTTTTTCAATCAACGACTCTTGAAGAATACCATATCCGTTAAATGTCTTTAACATTTTCATTTCTACATCTAACCAAACTGTTTGGGTGTCTTCATTTCTATTTCTAATTCTAAACCCTGCCACCCCCAGCCCAGCCAATCAATCGACTCAATCGTCGTCAAGGCGTCGACTGGATTGGATTGACCCAGCAAGTGGCATTGGGAATGCGTCCGTTACAGCGCTCTCTGGCGGCCGCCTGGTTGCGCGCGTCGGCTGTCAGCAAAAATCATCGACAACGTCAGCTTTGTCATGCCACGCTGGTTCGTTTGCTGTCGGACGCTGCCGACCACAAAGTCACTGTCAACGGCTGCGACAGCCATGTGCTGCACGAGTTCCAGCACAAAGCGAATGGCCAGGACCAGGACCAGCGCCATGACATCAGCAACAGCAATAGCACCGCCAGTCATGGCGCCATGGCGTCGCTGTTTAGCGATTCGGACCAAGAGCTCCGCCAGGCACCACACGAGGAACACGACGATGGCGACGACGACGACGACGACCTCGCCGACCCGCCGGCAGAAGACGACAATGACGTGGACGACTTTACTATCGATCCGCGAGATCGACTGGACAGCGAACTCGAAATCCCGACACGTCGAGAGACCCGTCGAGAAGCCATCCACAAGGCCGAACAATTGCTGGCCGTGTTGCGCAATTCCATGACTGAGATGGAGATCAGTCAGGTCACCAAACGCATCGGCCAACACGCCGTGAACCCACTACTGAGTGCGCGCAGCCACGAAACGTTTCGACGCTCGCTGCAGTCGCGCTTTGGGCCGTCACGTGCAAAAGAACTCGAGTACACGCTTGCGTTTCTGGAGGGCCACGACGAACTCATGCAGGAGCTGGTGGACAAGCACTTTCAAGAAGACTTTGGCGGCAATTACGATGGACTAAAGGTCGCAGGATTGCGTCCCGATCTCATGGCGGATCCGCGGTTCATCAGTGTGGTGCTCTACTTTTGTCGCGTCGCGTGCCTCAATTCGTTGTCGCTGTATCGCCACAGCTTTGGCAACTTGCCGTCGCGAAGCAAAAAGCAGACTTTGGGACAATTGAAAAAGGACTTTCGACGCGTTCTCGAAGCCGAGAACATGCATCAGTACGTCGCGATGCTGGGATTGGAGTTGGAGGTGCCTGAGTCGGTCAGAAATGACGAGGAAGACGACAACGGACTGGAAGAACACGACTTGGCGCTGGGCACGGAGAATCTCGAGAGCGATGATGACGCCGAATGGGACCAAGTCAACCTTGAAGACGACCTCATCGACTTCAAATTGCACAGCAAACACACAGAAAAGATCGCACAACTGCTCAAAGAGAACCTCTCGGACGAGTCCATCGCGTTGGTGATCAACTCGATGCTCAATTCGGTGAAATCGTCGCGACTACACCGCAAAATCTTCCAAGAGATGGTCTGCGAAGTCGGCGTGTTGGTGCCCGAAGAGCTGCAGAAAGGAATCATCGGTGAACTCATTCCGTTTCTCTCGGCCGACAACGCCACGTGGGAAGATTTCCAGTCGCAAAACGCCAAAATGGCGCTTCGCCACCACCGCTTGCGTCGCCAGACCATTCTCCGCTCCTTGTTGGAATGCCGCATGCGTGTGGGCCAGATTGAGATCCCGGACCTGGACGAGAACGTCGACGGTTGCGGTCCTCTCAGTGTCAGTGACAAGCTGACCAAAGCCCAGCGCGACAAAGTCATCACGGCGGCCTGGAACCTGGTCAACGTCATTGACGAACGTCGATATCATGTGTTCTTCAACCGCTTTCTCAAGCACAAACTGGTGTGGCGACCCAACCAACGAACCATTGACGACATTTTCTTTGTCAACATGCGCACCATTCTCGGTGAAAGAGACTCGGAGTTGCTGATGCCGCTGCTCGAAAGAGTGCACGCGGACCTCTCGATCGAGACGCTGACCATTTGCCGCATCAAAGCCCAGCAGACCAAGTGGATGCGTCATCCGGCCAAACTCAGCTGTGGGAACGAACTCGGTGAACAACACAAATCACTACTCTGGCCGCAGGACTGCACGGTGTTTTACTCCAATCTGCCAGACCAGACGACCGAGCAGAACCTGATTGACGGGCTCAGGAAGGTCGGAGAGGTGGAACGAGCGTTTGTGTTTACGCTGCCTGACCGCTTTGTTCCTGGCAGAGACGACGCCGAGGATGCCGATGAGCTGAACAAAACCAACAGGACCTCGCGCAAACGCAAGGCAGAGCTGGTGATCGCGTCGGACAAACACACCAACAACTTTGCAGCGGTGCAGTTCAAAGACCCCTACTCTGCTTCACGTGCGCTGCAAAGTGCACTGCGCATCTTTGGTGTGCTCATTTCCAACGGCGTGGACGCCGCCAACCCCGAAAAGCGCGCAGCCTTTGCTTCGCAGTCAAGTGATCGGTGCACGATTGTGCTCCAACGCATTCCGTTTTCGTCCACGGTCGGCGACATCCTGGACAAAACCAAAGCGATCCTGCACAGGAATGGACTTCACCTCAAGGTGGACTGTTCTCTGCCACGAGACGTCTTCATCACCAAGGGCATCATGGAGCTCGAGTTTGAGTCGTTCCAGGAAGCAGCACTGGCATTGCATTTTCTCGACGAGCACGTCAAGTACACGAAACAAGAAATCGATTTCGCCGTCGAAGAAACACGTAAACGCCAACAAGAAGCCAAAGGAAAAGCGAAAGAACGTCGCAAAGAACTCGAAAAACAACAGAAGAAAGAGCAACGAGAGCATGAAAAGCAGGAGAAAGAGCGATTGAAAGCGCTCGAAGCCGCCGCCAACGGCACCAAGACCAAGAGCAAAAAGATATCCACCAAGGCTTCTCCACTGGAGGCACCGGAAGCACCACAAGCGCCCGAAGAACCTCCGCTCGAACCAGTGGCCACTCCTCGATTGGACTTTGAGGTCACGTGGAAGCCTGAAAGCAAGCGAAAGTCCCGCATGTCCGTGTAGATAGACAGACGACCGAGCAAGGAGCTCTTGTGGTTTTGTGGTCTTTTGGTTCCTCCTGTTCGGACCACTAGTTTTTAGATCGAGTTCGTATCTCACTCAAACTTTCCCAACAGAACTATTCCCTTTTCTTTGCATCCCGTCCATCATGTCGATCGTCGACTCTGGTTCTCGTTGCTGTCTATTCAACTGACCAATGTGTCAACTCAAGCTTAGATCTGCACCAGACAAAGAATGGAAGTGTTGGCCTTGGACCATCTGGTTCCCCGCGTTGCAACCAGAATTCCAGCAGACCGCGTGTCACTTGCATCGTTCTCCCAGTTGAAAAGCCTTGTTTGTGCGCGTGCAACTACCACTCTGTAAGAGAGAATACTATAGCCACGGGGCGCAGTAGTCCACACAACGCTCTTGCCAGCGCGCGTGGCTGGCGCCACAGATACCCCCAACACCAAGACAAAAGAGTGGAAGTGAGCTATCCAAGGTCTCCAGCGCCATGAACAGGTCCATGATATGTATCTGCAGCACTCATCTAGTGGAACACACCCTCACGTTGGTTCCTTTTCGAAACGAGGTGGATACCTCGAGAATGCATTCCTCGATTAGACGATGGAGGTCAGGTGGAAACCTGAAAGCAAACGAAACGACCCATTTTGTTCGTGTCGACAGACTCATAGCTTTGAGCGAGTCTCTCGTGGCACTTTTACCAAAACCATCTACTCGCGTCTCTTGTCGTTCAAGTCATTGTGCCACAACCTTTGTCTGTGCCAGGTCAAAACAACAAAAGATCCTTGACAACCACTCGATGATCGGCCTCCAGCATCGATTGCGCCGACCGATACTGCCAATTGATGGCAAAGAGCTTCTGGAAGCGTTGGTCTTTGGCCATTTGGCTCTCCAACAGAGTGTTGCAACCGGAATACGCGCAGATCAAATACTCACAAAAGCTGTCGTAGTGGTTCGCACCATAAAACCATCGGCCGGTCGCATAACTGGCCGTGCGAAAGGCCTCGACTAATGTGCCTTGGACACCTTCAGGGCTCTGGTGGGGCTGGAAACGCACCCAACGCTTGAAAAGAATGGGGACAACGTTGGTGTCGTCCAAGTCCTTCTGGTCCAAAACGCTCTGGTGGCCAATGATGGCACTGTCGCCATCTTGATCGCGCGAAAGAATGCCTTTGTACCTCACGTGAGCGACCCCATGAACCGTTTGAGTCCATTTGCCATCGGCGATGCAGTCCAACAGCACGGCGTCCCCATGCAGTGGAGTCACTTGTGATTTCTGACAGCGGTACTGACAGTCCACTTGGCTGGTGTTGCTGGTGGTGGGGACGTTCATCTCCCAACAAAATTTGAAGAGATCTTGGGAGTCCACTGGAAAAAAGCGACTGCTGTGGGTGGTGTAACACTTTTCAGAGATGGCGAGTCGAACTTTCCAGCCGTCGATGTCAATGGGCAGCGACGAAATCACGTCGGGCGAGAACACTCGGTTCTCCAGTACGACGTTTTGTATAATGAATCGCGCGACCTCAACCAGCGCTTGGCGCTTGGTCTCGGACAAGCCACTTGTGTTGTTGGTCCGTTGATTCTGTGGATGATCACAGCATCAATATATGTCAGTCACCACCTGCTCAACAACCATTAGCAGCATGGCATCGAACCACTTGTCGGTCCCCCGGTTCTTGCATGATGGACGCAACGATAGGTTCGTCCTTTGCATCACCACCCTTTGCAGCACAAGACATGGGTGAAACCATCGATCCACTGTTGCTCCCGGACGTTTGCATGGTGGAACCCATGAGCTCCACTTTGCCGACGCTTTCGTTGAGAAACGAAGTCAAACGCGCGATTTGTGGCGCAAGGGACGTCTTTGAGGCTGCTGACAAACTCTTCAGGAGCTGCAGAGATGTCCTGAGTGCGTCTTGCATTTCCACAGCGTGACGGCGAAGAAACTGGAGCTCCAACTGTCCAGACAGACATCACCACCAGACAGTCAACGTCAGTGTCCCCAGCAGGGAAGTCGGACGACCACTTTACTCACTCGTTGACGACGGCGACATCGTCTGGAAGCCGCGTTGATCTTGAGTTGGCGTTCGCGCGAAGCCTTGAGTCGCTTCTGCCGTGAACCAGCCATTGGACCCGCATAACTCAATGGCAGAGTAATGGACTCCTGATTCTCCATATCATACCCCATGGCATGCGCTGGCAATGGACAGGAAGCCTCCAGACTTGGCGGTTGGCTCAGATTCAGATGCATCTCCATCAGCGGTGGATACGACCCAGAGGTGTCAACCAAGTACCCCGTGAGGTTGGGTTCCTGGCACACGGCTGGACAGAAAGAGGCGTCGAAGGACCCAAAGGGCAGAAAACTCATATGCTCTGGCGATGGCAAGTGGCCAAATGGGTTCATGGCGCATGCGTTTCTTCCACTGGAGTCTAATCGGTCGGTTGAATGCGCTCAGAGGCACCCCAGCAGAAGAGTCAGAGTCCTTTCAGGCCGTCCGAGTTGTCACATCTCATGAGACGTCTCTTGAAAAGAGGACAGAAAGCTCTGGTATGCCTAATACAACTGGAATAGGGTGTGGAAGCTCTGCATGCACTTGCATTTTGAGTTTGCTGGATCCTATTATTCTTAAAATAGGTGGGTTCTAATGTATTCAGCTAGGATATTGGATGTCTTTTTGAAGAGATGCACCTGTGTGGCATGCGACAGTGGTGAAGACGATTGACTGGACTGGCGGTCGATGGAATGGAAGCAATGTTGCTGTGTGTTTCTGTGGCTCGGAGAGTCCCAAAAGAAGAAGAAGAAAAAAAAACCAGACATCGTCTGATGATTCAACGAACTTCAAATCCCGCGGAATGGCTGTCTTTGGTCCACAAAGATGGCGGTGCGCCCCTTCCACGTTTTGCGGGGGCACTGGCTCAGAACAGAACCCAACCGCAACATGAGGAATGATCGATCACCTTGAAGCCTGGTTCTGAGGCCGGCTCTCGAGGCAATGCATGCACTGGTGGTCCTCCAGCTCCGCTCTGACGTTTGTTATTTGGGTACTGCTGTGTCTCATCGGTCAGGACGATCTCAGCGACCACTGGGCATCTTCCAACGGTGTCTGGTCGGTGCTAACTTGTCTCAAGATGCACCTTCCAACGACTTCATTATGACTCTTTATCTTTAAACAAATGTTACTTGGACTCACGACGACCACAGCCATTACGACGGCAATTCTCTCGTCAAAACATCAACAGGTCCCGCAGTAGTAGCTCCGAGATCTCGTCGTCCTTGAGCAAAGTCGACGACTCACTGGCCAATCCATGTGGCAACCCACTAAACCTCGGATCCTTGCGCATCAGACTTTCCAACAGCGCATTGCCCTGCACGTAGCGTCGAATCAAATATGCACAAAAGTCGTCGTATTGCACATCTCCTTGATAGATGCGCATGCCACTCGCGTAGCTGCCCGTGCGAAAGGACTCGACCAGCGTTCCAGTCACGCCATCTTGCTCAAAAGGTTGACAAGACAGCCAGCGCTTGAAGATCCACGAGCCTACGTGAGGATCTTGATGGTCTGGAGGATCCACCGTGCCTTGCTGGCAGATCAACGCACGCGCTGGAAGCCCCTGGCCCTGATCGGGCTCTTCTTGCAGGCGGCACACCAGACTTCTCGAAGTCATCTGCTGCTTCTTGTTGGAACTCTGCTTCTGCGTGAAGAACCAGTCGACTTGGACTTCTGCTAACGCCACGTCGGGACTCAAAGGAGTAACCCTGCACGCCTGTTTCTTGCAGGTCTTGGCCTTAGTCATCGACTGCTCCCAGCTAAACGCAAACATGTCCAAGTAGCTCACAGATGGAAAGAACTTGCTGAGATGCGACGTATAGTGCTTCTCATCGATGCACATGCGCAGTTGCCAGCCATCAATGGAGATGGGAAGACACGAAATGGCTTGCGGAATGCACGCGCGGCTCTCTTGGCGCAGAGTTTGGCTGATGAAGTCGGCGATCGCCAGCAAACGGAGTTTCTTCTCGGAACTGCACGGTACTCTCATCGATTCAACCTGCAAGCAGACAGAGGGCATGTTAGCCACATCCTCGCTCCGATCGATATGGGAGCAAGACAACCCAACAAACTCAACACTCACTTGGGTTGACGACGCAGACGGCGATCCGGTGCAGTTTTGTTGCTGTAGGTCGGTACACCATTGCTGATGTGCAACGATTGAAGAACAAGAAGGTGGCGAAACGGTGCTCGACGACAACGGCGCCATCGCTGGCAAAGGAGCTTCAAGAGTGGCAGTGGCTGGATCAATTCTTCGGCGATGGTTTGGCGCCAGTTCTTGGGTTTTCTTCATACTCCGATCCAAAAGCATGGAGAGATGCACTGCTCGAGCGGTTTGAACCCACGGAGGAAGCTGTTGTTGTTGATGCAACTGCACATAGCAGAGTTGTTCCCGCAAAGCGTTTTGCAGTTCTTCGACGTGCGTACGCAGGAACGCCAGTTCCGTCTGATCCAAAGCATCCAAGTGAGTCATCAAGGGAGTCGATCAAACCACACCAACACAGGACATAACACAACAGCTGGGAGGAGAAAACAATCCTCACCTTTTGGCGTTTGCGACATCTTCTGGACGCAGCATTGACACGAAGCTGCCGTTCGCGTGACTTTGACAACGGAGAAGAGCGCTCGCCATCGCCATCGATCCTGTTGCTGTCGTAGTTCACGCTGGAGATGGAGGCATCGGCTTTGTTTTCGCTCCAATAGCGCTTCAACCCCTTGCATGACGTTGGTTGTAACATGATCTCTGAAAACGACTTGTGCCAGTTTGAATGGGGGACCGAATGGCG
Source organism: Paralagenidium karlingii (assembly GCA_027475765.1). NCBI lineage: Eukaryota > Oomycota > Peronosporomycetes > Paralagenidium > Paralagenidium karlingii. Next base: position 43,550 of record JAMFLO010000265.1, read on the forward strand.
CAATTTGCATTCGCAGCACAACTCTCCCGCAAACACAAAGACGCAGACGACGTTTAGTGGGGAGAAGATGGCAAACGCGAAACTGATCGTTTGCAAAAAGCCGTCGCCAACGTCGATTTCTCTGCGCATGCTTGAAGGTTTGCGACACCACTTCGACCTGCGACAACAATGTTGCGACCTCTGAGACACTAAAAAAACGAGTAGGTGATTGGTTCAAATGGGATCTTTTGGCATGCGCCTGTCGGACATTGACACATGACTTGCGATGGAGCGGCTCGTGGCTGAGGAAGGGCGATGAGGAAGTCCAAGCAGCGGCATCGTTAATCCGTTGCTTGCTCCCATCACTTACGATGCCCTCCACCACTCCGATCACCTCGTACTACTAACTAAATACTGGGCAAACCACCAGCTGGATCAGAACAGCAGCAGATCGCGCATCACCAGCTCACTGATTTGGTCGTCACTCAATCGCTGGGAGTCGGCCATGTGAAGATGCCGAAAGCGAGGATCTTTGGCCATAAACGTCTCTAACAACGCGTTGCATTCGACATATCGTCGAATCAGATGTTCACAAAAGTCGTCGTAGCGTTTGTTGCCCTTGTAGATGACCATTCCAGTCGCATAACTCCCCGTCCGATACGATTCCACCAGAGTACCTTGCACGCCATCTTGTTCATATGGCTGGAATGACAACCACCGACGAAACAGCCACGAGACTGCGTGATGGTCCTCCAGGTCTTCAGGGTCCACGACACTCTGTTGGCAGATCAACGCTCTGGCGTTATGGCTTTCATCGGCTTCCTCCCGCAGACAACACACCAAGCTCTTGTATCCCAGATGCGGCACACCGTGTACCGAAGACGTCCAGGAACCGACGACTTTGGCATCCACGTGCGCGACATCCTGGGTCAGAGGCGTGACCTTGTAGAAATGGGTGTGACAGTGACTGTTTCTGCCCTTGGCGATTTTCTCCTCCTTGGTCACGTGTTTCTCCCAACAGAATTCAAACATATCGAGGTAGTTGACTGGGAAAAACTTGGCAATGTGGGTGGTGTAGTGCTTTTCGTCAATGGAAATGCGCAGCTGCCAGCCATCAATGTCGATGGGAAGACACGAGATGACTTCCGGAATGCACGCGCGGGACTCGAGGCTGATGTTGCGCTTGACAAACTCTGCAATGTCCAGAAGCGATCGTTTCTTCGAATCCGAGAGCGTACAAGAGCTTGAGCGCGTGGATTCGTCCTGCAAGAAAGAAAGAGCAGTCAACGATTTGATCGCAAGTCAGCCAGGCCACAAGACAGCAGTAGAGGCAGCAGCAGCAGCACCCACCGAAGACGTCTCATCCTTGGTACTTCCATCACTTCGCACCTGCTGTTCATCGCCCAACGCGATCGTGGTCTCTGGAATCTCTTTAAGCGATGGAGAAGTCGGCGCGCTTTGACCAGGTGAAGTGGTTGGCGACAGCGCAATTGAAGCCGAAACAGCAGCTGTGGCTCCACTGCGTCGAATCTCGGGACTCATTTCTTCGGTTTTCTTAATACTTTCGTCCAACAGCATCGAGAGATGCGCGATGCGAGCATGACGAAGCGCTTTGGACACGGGTTCTGGCTGCTGCAATTGCATCAGCTGCTCTTTCAGCGCGTTTTGGAGCTCCACGACGTGTGTGCGAAGAAATTTGACTTCCATCTGGCATGCACCACCACTATTAGAAAGGTCTGTACCGCAGCCAAACACATCGCTTGACCATCAAGCTACCTTTTGACGTTTTCGACATCTTCGCGACGCTGCGTTGATGCGCAGTTGGCGTTCGCGCGAGATCTTGTGTTTTTTGGTGGGCGACGCGCTGCCTTCCATGGTCGGAGAAGTCGGCTGGTCGCTAGCTTCGTCAATGGACGAGGTTTCTGGTGCCGATCGCTTGACGCGAATGTTGAGCAAAGGTTCAGACGTGGAAGTGGTGGTTGTCACCGCCATCGCTGCTGCAGTGGCTGATGTGGAGATGGCGGTGGCTTCGGCAGCTTCGGTGAGCAAGTTGACCGGGTTGCTGGCCGCGTGGTGGGCAAACATAAAGCTACTGACCGGCCGCTGTTGTTGTTGCTGGACAGTCGGGAACATGGCTGCACTGTGTACAGGAATAGCCGCGCTGCCCATGGGCTGTTGGAGCACGGGCACCGTCATGCCATTGGGCGGAGCGTGGGTGGCCACAGGCGGCAGAAGCATTGGAGAAGAAGAAGACGTGAAATAGGACGGCGCTAAGCCAAACGCTGCGTTGGCAGTCGAAGAAGAAGAAATGGCTGAAGAAGCAGAAGAAGTGGCTGATCCTTCTGACTGCATTTCTCTCTCTCGCTCGCTCGCTCTCAAGTGCTGAAGCGCTGAAGAGATGCGACTGCGGCTTTGAGTTTGACAGCACACGTTTGCGAGTTGAGTGTGAGAAAAATCGCGTTACTGCAACCTTCCGAAGACATTCGGCTTGTCCCAGAGATAAACGGATCACGTCGTACTACATTAGCCACTTAACATAGGACGGGACAAAAACCGGCATGACTCACATGATGGCATAAGCTTTTGTCTGCTGCTAATTGTTCCGCCAGTCCACAGGGGACTTGCAAACCCAATTATCTTTGGCCTTGATGTTATGTGTCGCAAAATCACCTATCAGAGCGGAAGCTGAGAGACCGGAAGGCAGAATCATGGCTTCCTCTTTGGTCTTGGCAAGGCCCTTGGTCGACTTCTCGACGTTTTCTTCCTTTCATAGCTGTCCAACCAGCTCGCTGGCGCAGAATTATGCCTGTTACCAGCCAATACGATTGATCAGAGTTCGGGGACTGCCAGCTGCGTCGACGCCCAGTGCAGCCGTAATCTCACATGAACTCCTAGTGGCATCTACTGCCGCCCAAGTCTATCAATTGTCGCAGCATGATAACTTCATCCAAGAGAAAATCGTTACTATTCAACAAGGCATCCATGTGATATAGTGAGGTTGAAAAATTTCACAACGCTCACACCAACGTTGTGTATCCCCTTGTAGCGGTTCTTTTGATTGTCTGGCTTGGTGTCGGGGTTGAAGTAACTTGTGAGAGTGTTGGGTGTTGATAGTTGTAGTTGAGGGTTGAGAGCTTTCACGGGAGCTTTCCCAAAGTCACAGGGAAAAGGTTCACAAAAGGTTCACAGTTGCGCGAGGTGGAGAATGTGACGAAGTGGATGTTTTCCTAAAAGGATAATAGGCGAGGTTTGTCTATCTGATATGTTATACAAACAACCCAACAGTCTCATGAGATGTCAGGAAACTCAGAACTGAACAATAGGATATGGGTATGCTATACCTATTTCAGTTCAAGACTGATGAGACAAGTATCGAGCAGAAAGAACCAACAAGAAAGGAAGTCGAGAAGCGAAGTCAAAGACATATGAACCAGACCACTCAGTGGAATTCAAGAAACATGTGATGTGTGAACGCGTATGTATGAACAGAAGACAAGTGCTCAAGAGAAGAATGAATCAATGACTTCATCAAACAAGTTCAGTGATCAAAAAAGAGTTTATTGCTGACTTTTATGGCATGAAACCAAACAAGTGGGTAATGACAATCATGATGGAGTTGCATCTCATTCTACAGTTTCTTTCGAGTGCTTTGCGTTGGTGCGTTGATCCAAGTGTATTGCAAGTTCATATACAACATGGAATCAGACGTGGTGACCATCAAAAGAAGACGCGGACTTGGACAAGAAGGCGATCACAGTGGAAAATCACTGTTGTCGAGCACAACATGTGCAGGTACACCTGAGAAGTCCAAAAGCGCTGGATGCCAATTGTGATGCTGGTCGTTCAGTGGAAATGGAATCTTGTCCATGGAGTTCTTCCTGCCGTGTTGATTTGATTGCTTTCCAGCCTTGCGATTGTACCAAATGCTGTTGGTCAAAGCTTTGTTGTGAGAAGAACACGCCTGAGATGAACTCAAATGGTGGGACCTTGGTTCAAGGTCTAAAACGATATCATCACTTCAGCGCTGAAGAGCAAACCATGGTCAAGCGCAATCTCAATAGAAAGCAAAAGAAAGAGAAGCGCAAGACGAAATAAGCGCTGCGACCCCTCCAACGGACATGCTCAAAGCAACAACGACAATAACAACAACAGCAACAACAAGAACAAGAAACGAATGGAAGTGATTCAGAGTGAACTTACATTGGATGGCTGAAGAGAAACACAAGCCAAGATGATGATGGTGTGATGACAAGTTGTGACCAAACAAGCATTTGCGGTTGGCCCAAGAAGACTTCCAATGCTTGGAAACAGAGTGCCAGGTGTTCCTGGTGTTCCTGGTGTTCCTGGTGTTCCTGGTGTTCCTGAAGTCAAATGAACGTTCCGCAGCTTTGGCGTACAAATGTCCCTAGTGTTCCTGGTGTTGTGAATGGCTGTGATATCTCTGATATCCCCAATGTCCCTGGAGTCCCTGAAGCTATACGAATCTATGTGAACATTCCGCAGCTTTGGAGTACACGACATCAAGAGAGTATGAAGGCAAATGAACGTTGCTCGACCTTATGGTATCGGTACCAACTATGATTCACTGCGAGTG
>JAMFLO010000266.1:0-48102 GCA_027475765.1 Paralagenidium karlingii
AATCTGCGATCGCAACCATTTCACTTGCAGCGTCTTGATATCACGTCCATCCAACAGAATTGTACCACTCTGCGGATCGTAGAAGCGTTCCAACAAGGCAATGAGCGTGCTTTTGCCACCTCCGCTGGCTCCAACAAACGCGACAGTCTGGCCACTTTCGATTTTGACGTTGTAATCGTTGAGAATCGGTGCTTCGGGGCGAGTTGGATACGTGAAGTTGACGCCCACGACTTGGATTTCTCCTCGACACTCTTGCGGAACGACTCCAAAGTCTTTGGAAGCATCAACTTGTGAATCTGTGGCAAGGATCTTGTACAGCGCAGCCGCTGCACCTTTGGCTTCCGACACGGCCGAGAGATTGGGTGAGATCTGTGCGACAGAGAACGAACCCATGATGATGCCAAAGAAAGCCTGGAAGACCGTTCCGGGATTGGCCTGGTCATGGGAGACTTTGACACCACCGTACCAGAGTCCTGCTCCATACATGAGCCAGAGTCCACAGTACACGACACCCATCACGATCGAAGTCATGCGCGCGAGCTTGATGTTGGCTTGTTCAGCATTCTCGGTCTTGGTGTTGTACTTTGCCATGGCTTTGTGCTCTCCATTCAACGACACAACGGTTCGAATTGCGCCAAACGTTTCTTCGGCCACTGCTCCAGCTTCGGCGTACACTTTTTGGGCCCATTCGGTTTGTTTGCGAAGCGTTTTGATGAGCAACCCCATGGAGACCACGATCAATGGCATCACACACGCCATCACTAACGTCATATCCCAGCCTTTGACAAAGCCAATCACATACCCAGACACAAACTGACACGTGAAGCGAATGGCATCACCCAGCTTTTGGCCCATGCCTTCTTTGATTTTCACTGTGTCGCCCGACAAACGATTCGAGAGTTGCCAGGCATCGTTGGCATCGTACCAGGAGACGTCGAGGTACAACATGTGGCGAAATGCTTGATGGCGCAGGTGCTTGATCTGGCGTTCCGCGGTCAAGAAGAACAGCACATACGACACATAATCGGTCACAAACAGCGCCGTTGCGATCAGCAAATAGTACCACGCCATCTCATTGATTCTGCTTTGGTTCAACGGCTGGAAACTCTGAATGGTCTCGCCAAACAGTAGCGCCATGCACGGATAAAACACACCATTGGCACAAGTCGCCACCAGGCCACCGGCCAGCATCAACCAATCGAATAGGGTGGCGTAACGGTACAAATCCAAAAAGCCGAAGGCTTGTTCTTCTTGGGGCCTCGAGTGTTTGAGAGCGACAGCAGCCGCAGCCTCGTAGGTTTTCTTGGCGGTTGGTGCGCTGAAGTCTTCTGCGTGTTCTGTCGGGACAATGTCGACCAGGGACTTCAGGCTGTTGGGTGGAGCTTGTTGGGTGGATGGCGGTGGGGACGACACTACTGCATGGTCAATCGGTGTCAACACGATACCATACGAACTCGACGGTTCCTGGTCCTCGTGATGGCGCCAAGTCTGCGATTTTGCTGGCGGCATCGTCATTCAAACTGGGCGGATGCGTTGGACGATGGCTTGCTTCTTTTCCACGAAATGGCAAAGTGAAGAGTCGACGAACCCGCACCATCACATCAGGGTCTCCCCAAAACTCCGAACCACTTCCATGGTGGGTTGTGCCTTTCTCCTCCCTTCTCACCATCGATGCAAGCTCCAATGGATGCGCACATCTGCCACCTGACTGACTGTCTGTCTGTCTGTCTACTGTCTACTACTCGCATAAAACTCCAAAACCAACATTAGTGCAATGGCATTCAGCGTGGACCGCCAAAGCCAAAAGTTGCCGCGACCATCATTCGGCCCATCACTCTGACGACCGTTTACCCGACAAAAGTTGCCGTGACCATCACTCGGCCCATCACTCTGGCGCTGTTTACGCGCGCTGACGGGCTGCCAGGCCGTCGGCTTGTGCGAGTGCTTTGACCAAAGCGATTCAAAAGCACGCAGCAATTCAATTGGATGGACATGTGCCGCCCCCTCCCCCCTGACACTCGAAGGTCGCCCACCCCACAGACTCAACCTCTTGACCCCCACGTGACTGCACTTGGTTAGCAAATGGATGGCCGTCGTATTGATGATGATACTTCATCATCAATACGACGGCCATCCATGCGCTTGCATCCATTCGCTTGCTGTATGATCGCATGGCCAACACACACGATGACATGAGGAGGAGATAGCTGTATGTTCACAACGCATGGCATTCGTCTTTGTGTTTCCATGCGTTTGGTGGCGGTCTTCTTGTTATGTGCGTGATTGGCAGACACGGCATTAACTTGGTGTATCAAGGTTTGAGGAATTTGTTTGGCATGGGACCAATTCGACATCTGCGGAGCCGCGGACCCACACCAAAGGGTCTTGTGAGACTGCGCAAATGTCCTTGGAAAGCGAAGGACATGAGCCCCTGCATGTCACCATGCGAATGGTGGAGATCGCAATCATTCCGGTGGAAGATCCGCGACCATCCAGTGAGCTAGCTTTTGGTAACGCCAGGAGCGATCGTCCAAGTACAGACAGTAGTGACGTCGACGTGAGGTGTCTCGAGTTTCCAAGCAAATCGAACTTTCTCTTTTTGCGAGAGCCCCCGACAACCTCCAATCAAATCCTCTGTTGTCGTATGTTGTTTTTGAGGACATCATGGTGCATCTTCCATCATCATATTCAGCAGCAGCAAGTGATTCTTCTCACAGATATGGCATACGCAATTTTGGCGACGCTCGCACTATCGTTTGCTCCCTTCACGAGCACACTGAGCGACGAATCCGATCAACACTTCCACGTACGCACTTGCGTTCAATCATTCCTCGGAACCTCCTAGAGAATGAGGTACATTCGTGGAGCATACACGTCGATAGCCAGAGAACGGTTGGAGTTGCTGGTGGATCCAAGCGGTCTAGCAGGACTTGCACCTCGGCCATGGGCAGCTCGAGCCAAACACCAGCTCGTTAGGACTGGAATCACTCTTGACGAGAAGGCAAACGCGTCGTTTCTCCAATTTCTGGCGGTTGTTGCGCAAGCAACGTCCTCTTGACGGTTGGATCGGACACCAAGCACTCGACGTTTGATCACCTTTGCATTGTATCAGTCAGTCGGTAAATCCGTTGCCAAGGGCCTCCTCGTTTGGGGCAACCTGCCATTGCTGAGCTACACTTGTAGCTGCTTGTTCACGCTCCACAAGCATCGGACCGACGGGCGCGAGCTCTTGGTCGGCATCGAATCGTCATGGCGGGTGTTCAATCCAGGAAGTGCGTCGTCATCCACCTGCGCGAGGTCAACGCTAGGACCCAACAACTGTGAGCAAGTGAGTCCAAAACCTCTCACCAAGGTCGGTGGAAAACGTTGACACGGTGGACATGGCAGTGCACACGCCAAAGAAGCAATGAAGCTCTTGTCGTTGCCGCGATCAAAGGTTCGCAACGGCAGCTTCTTCCAAAGTATGTATCCCGACGTGGCTCCGCGAACAGTCGCTGCGGCGCCGACCCCAACGAAGAACCAGAGAGAACGGTCGGTTCTCGATGGGTAGACGGCGGAAGATCGAAGAACAAGAATGCGTGCGACATCCAACATTTGCCCGTTGTTCAAGTGGTTGGACGCTGTCATTCATGTGCTTGGTCGCTTTGAGCACTTGGTCCGAACGACCGGATTGCGGTTCTTCTGCGTGGCCATAGAGGCATCGATGAGTGTTGGTGGGTTGGGCGACCAGGAGGAGTCTGCGCATGGCGCATGTCTGGTTGACTGGACAGAGCTTCAACTCGGGTGAGAGTCGAGGCACCTCTGCCTCCTTGACTTCGAGAATCATCAGTGTTGATTTCTCAAGACCTACCACAAGTCCTTCCGATTGTTCATCAAGACGCACAATGTCGCGGGTCCTGCTGTCTACGATCGTGCTCGCGCTGCTCGCGCCAACCATACTCACTGCGAGCACTAACACCAGCAGCGGCACTTCTGCGTTGGACTCGGACGACGCTCGTGCGCTCAACCAAAGCAAACAACTCGCGCTCCAGTACATCATGAACGACAGCTTCTCCGGGGTCTGGGGAGTCTTCCGAAACGATGAACCCATGTTCCACGCCACCTTCGGGTACGCCAACGTTGAAAACCAGGTCCCCATGCAATACAAAAGTGCCATGCAGATCGCCAGCAACACCAAATTGTTCACCACCGTCGCCATGTACCAACTCCAAGAACAAGGCAAAGTCAACCTCTCGGATCCCATCCACTTGTACCTCGACCAACAAGACTTTGTCAACTTTGGCTTTCCCAATCAGACCGAGTATTGTCCAAAAGTCAACGGTCAAGGACCGTGTCAGAACGTGACGTTCACGCAGTTGTTTGCCATGAACTCGGGTCTGCCATTGATGCTGGACTTGGCGCATCATCTGGACGTGTTCTTTGAGTTTTACAATGGCTCCATTGGTCACTACGTCGGGTTGTTCATCAACGAACCGTTGTTGTTCCCGCCTGGCACCCAATACGCATATTCCAATCCAAACTTCCTGCTAGCTGGGTACTTTATCGAGAAATTCAGCGGAGTGTCGCTGCAGGCATACTTCCAGACCAACATTTTTGATCGCGTCGGGTTGCAAGACACTCATTACGACCCCTATGATGGAGCATACCATGTGGTCAAGAATACTGCGAGTCAATATTACCGCTATTACGACGGGCAGACCATGCAAAGCATCGCAACGGGATCGTGCGAGCCAGGATTGCACAATGGCGCCATCAGTGGCTCGGGCGGCATCGTGTCCACGTTAGAAGACCTCGTGCGATGGTATCTGGACTTGTTTGGGAACCAAGGCCAGGATTCCAGAGTGTTGACCCAGAACTCCATCAAGCAACTGGTCAAACCTCACTCGGTGGTGGCTGCTGGGTACACGGGTCTGGGGGCTTTCTTTGCGCAGGGCGTGACTGTGTCGTATGGGAATCAAACTGCGCCATCCAACTCCACTGCTTCAACTCCTCCAGAACCCAAGGACTGGCCCGACCACATCACTTATTGTGGAGATGCGTTGTGTGCGATCACTTGCATCGACATGAAGTTTGACAACTACTCGGGGGATTCGTTGATCTCCGCGGCCTTTAGTAACATGGGGTACGTCGTGTTCAACAACGCCACCTCGTATCAATCAGCGCAGAATGGGCCGCCGCTTCTGTTCAAGCTTCTCGGTGGCGATCCAGCTGCGAATTTGATCGTCGACCCGGTGGTTCAAGTGCGCGAGGCGTTGATGAAGACGTGGGACTTTGATGCCGAGGATTCGGACATTTCAGATCTGTAGGCAGGCAAAAGAAATGCATGTATTGGATCAATGTCGTAGTCTCTTATGGTGCGGCTAACCACCCAACTGAGGGAATATGTTTGTTTCTTGTCACCCATCAAACAGGAATGGGAGTGGTATAATAAGGGGTCGTTGGAGGTGGAGTAGTTGGAGCGTCCGTGGTGTGGCAAGGAGCTGTTCGAGGCGGGGTAGTCGGAGCTGCAGTCGTTGGACAGGGAGTTGTTGGGACTGGTGTAGTAGGCGCTGGCGTTGTTGGTTTTGGTGTCGTTGGCGTAGGGGTGGTCGGTGTTGGTGTCGTTGGGCAGGGGGTTGTCGGAGCTGGGTTTGTTGGTGTCGGAGTCGTTGGCTTTGGTGTTGTCGGTGCTGGCGTAGTTGGCGTTGGGGTTGTTGGACAAGGAGTCGTCGGGGATGGTGTTGTCGGTGTCAGAGTTGTTGGAGCAGGGGTCGTTGGTGTCGGAGTCGTTGGCTTTGGTGTTGTCGGTGCTGGTGTTGTCGGTGCTGACGTAGTCGGTGTTGGGGTTGTTGGAGTCGGAGTTATTGGCTTTGGTGTTGTTGGATTCGGAGTTGTTGGAGTTGGGGTAGTTGGTCTTGGGGTAGTGGGAGCTGGAGTAGTTGGTCTCGGAGTTGTTGGAGCTGGAGTAGTTGGAGCTGGAGTTGATAGTCTCGGGGTGGTTGTAGCTGGAGTAGTTGGAGCTGGAGTTAGTGGAACTGGAGTTGTTGGAGTTGGGGTAGTTGGTCTTGGGGTAGTGGGAGCTGGAGTTGGTGGAGCTGGACTTGTTGGAGAAGAGGTTATGGGAATGGACGTGCGGGGCGTTGGAGTTGGTGCGGTTGATGCTGGAATAGTTGGTGTGGAAGTGGGTGGAGACGGAGTCGTTGGCACAGCGACGGGGGTGGGCAGCCGTGGAGTTGTTGTAGGAGGTGTCGTTGGTGCTGTTGTCGGGACTGGAGAAGCGGTGATTGCAGCAGGCATTGTAGGAGCAGGCGAACGTGGAATGATTGCAGGAGTGGTTGGTGTAGAAATCGACGACAGTGGAGTAGGAGCAAGAGTCGGTGGCCGGGTTGTCGTCGAAGCGATCACCGGGGTGTCACAGACCACAATGCTGATCGGCGTTTCTTGCGTGAACCATTCCGGATGCTGATTCTCTTGGCTCTGCTGGGAATTCTCCCATTGCTTGATCTCGGATGGCGATCGAAGGCTGTTCCAAAGCGCTACTTGGTCTCGAGTCACCTGGTCCTTGGCACTGTCCACTGGCCATTTGGTACATTCACGTGCAGGAGCTCTGGTGGGCTTGGACGTCTGAAGCGTGTGGCATCCGACGGAAGGGAACACACAGCCCCAGATGGATCCGTGGATGATCACACACTCGGCATCTTCTGGTGCCATGCAACGGTTCTTGGAGCCATCAAAAGACGGCAAACCTGTATGGCAGGCTTTGGTAGCCATTTGACCTGCCAAAGGACATGCTGCACCGTGCATGTGGTTGGTCGTGCCGGCGCAAATGGTTCCTCCAGTCTCGGTCACGTTGATGAGGTAGGTCGCATCGCCGCACACACTCACTTCATGGAAGCTTTCAATGGCAACAACGTGATGAAATCCACTCTGGGTGGTGAACAACCACACGAGCAATAGCAATACGGCACGCAAGGCCGCCTGCGAAGATGGCATCATCCTGCTGCGCACCCCGACCGATTGTTTGGGAAGTCGCTTGCTTGCGTGGTCAAAGGCCAAATGAGATGGTTCCAACCCGCGGATTACCACGTGATCTCCCCACCCACCCAGGCGCTGGATCCTTTTTGGTGCGAGCCGTCGACTGGATCGGATCTGATTCCATGCGGGCCGTCACGCGCCATCGTCAGCCACAGCAAGTCCTTGAAGTGTGCAGTCAATACCGAATCGGACAGCAAAGAACCAGACCAAATCGGCCAACGATGGGCGACATATGGACTGTAGCACCACTCCGAGGCAGTTGGTTGCGGTGTTTGGTGAGTGTGACCCGATTCTTTCCATGGAGGCGGGATGATATGCATTGGGGACTGGTATGAAGTGATTTGGTGATGCTTTCGGCCTATTCCGAGCCAATGGGAAGAACCTGACGCGTCACAAAACTAGGATCTGGCGGTGGCTGACGACTGTGCGTGCACTGGTCTCTTGGTCTTGGTCTTGGTCTGCGAGGGCACCCTGCATGTCCGTCCAAGCTGCGTAGATGCGTTCGAGCGTGGGTAGGAGCGTGGGGGGAGGGGGGGGGGGTGTTGGTCTATTGCACACTTCATCAAGACGATCCTTGTGAGACTGAAGTTGACTTGTCGTCGCTTCTGACCAACTTGAAACGTTGCCATGCCATGCCATGGGTCGTCCAAAGCGTTTGACACTCCCTGATCTGATTCACCTCGCTGCCTGGTTGAATGCAGCCAAGAGCAACATGGTTACTATCCTGTGCGTTGTGCCATCTCTCTGCTTTGTTTGCCATGCCGTTGATGCACATGAAGCTGGTTGTTGGCCTTGTCATTGACCGCCAGCTGGGGGCCCGATCAGATTCTCGCCGGCTTTCTACGCACATTTTGGAACATATCCAGAGAGCAGAGCAGCAGAATGGAATATGCTAAAGTCCCGGCCAATGCAAAACAAATGGCAGACTCGCTGGCTTTGTCGTGTGCAAAGAGCAAGGGCCATCTGGTTGACGTTTTGTAGTTGAGTTGGACTTGTGTGTGTGTGTGTGTGTGTGTGTGTGTGTGTGTGGAGCTGCATACGTTGACGCCCGCGACATGCCAATCTTCAGGTGCTTGTTGATTAATCGACAAGCAATCCACATGTGAGGCCGTCTGTGGGATTTGTTTTATCTAGACCCAAAGCATGCAGTCCCAGACGTACTGAGTCCAACAACCGGCTGTTTTTCCAGCAGAAGCATGCGCAACAATACGACGGCAGAGAAGAGAGGCGCATGGTCCAAGCATGCCATCTGGTCGTTTAATCTCCAAACGGTTGTTGGCGTTGTGGACCTGTCAATCCTGTTCATTCCAGAATCCTCCATCTCTTCCTCATCTCGTTTCGACTCAACACCAGAGCTCAAAGAAATTGGAGAACCCATTGCCTGCCAACCACCAACTTTTCTTTCCTGTCTTTTGTTCAATGAAGTTTGCTGCCTTGTTGCTCGCTGCTTTTTCTGTCGTCGGTGCTTTGAGTGCTGAGGAGCCCAAAGCCACCACGGCTGCGCCTGGCGCTCCAGGAGCTGCAAGTGCAACAGGAGCTTCTGCAGCAGGCTCTGCACTCGTGGAAACCGGGGATTCGTTGGGTGGAGAGCCAGGAAGCGTTGGAGGGTCGATGATGACGGAAGATGCCTCGGGCTCCACCATGACGGGCGCTGGGAAGAAGCTCAACCCGGCGTCTTCGCTTGGATCCGATTTGACCAAATCGAGCAATTCGACTTTGCCAACGGCTGGAAGTGCGGGCAATTCGACGACTGCCAAGAAGAACAAGACCAGCAGTGCCGTCACGACAGGTGTCTGGGGTGCTGCCGCCACGACTGCGACCGTGTTCACCATCACGTATCTCGTGTAAACCGAGCAGAAGCGTTCACGATCAGTTGCTAGTGTCCTAAGTGAAGAATGCTACATGTTTTTTTTGGTACTTGTCTCTTCCATGGGTCTTGTCGACATGAACGGACTGTTTCACGAGATCCAGAGGAGTGGTTGACTGCTGATGCTGGCATCAGGGTAACATCGACGAGTATGGTTGGCGTCGCTAGATCTTCCACAACTCCATCAACTCTGCGATGCGGGCTTTTGACGGGCCCATTCCAGACTCTTTCATCTTTGACACCACTCACGAGCTCCCAAAGGCAAGAGAGACCAGACGGCTACAACCAAACACGCAATCAGAAGTGTTGTTCATCGCTGCTTTTCTGCTGCTGTCGGTGCTTTGAGCGCTCACGCGCCCAGCAGTGTCACCGGTGGTGCCACGAACACCACTGGAGATGCGACTGGTGCTTCATAGAACTCGAACGTTCATTGGACAGCGAGGTGGGAAGCATCGCCGGTTCCGATGAAGGAGGATCCCTCTTGCTCCACAGTGATCCGAGCGACCCAGCACTCGCGATGCCACCAAGTGACGTCCCACAGCGAGTCGATCAGGAAGCATCGAGCAACGGAATACGATTCAAGGCAAAGGTCATATCACAAAAGAATACAGGTTTCTGCACAGAAAAACTACGCGAGTGCAGACGGAATTCGCTAAGGACTGACGGTTGAAGCTTTTGTCCTGTTCATCATGTGCTTTGTTTGGGGTCTTGGTCTGTGCTTGCTCTTGCCGCCTTCAACGCTTGCTCCAGTGCTTTGAGCTGGTTCGCCTTCATGATAAACTCACCAATGGGCACGTTTGAGGTCGGATCCCGCATGGTGAGCTTGGCGATACTCCAATCCAATTCTTCTTCTTGGTTGACCACGCTTTCAAAGCCAAACTCAAACACCATTTTGTCAAATTCGGCCTGGCCGTACTCATTTTCAAACACGCAGGCCACCTGGGTCTCCAGTGTGATGCAGATCTTGTTGACTTCGCCCTGGCTGTCAAAAAACGGTGGCCACTCGTTCAGACTGATAAACGGCTGTTGGTTTTTGACCGAGAGTTGGCCCGAATTGACTTTTTGCGCATGTAAAGTCGCGGCGTAGCGCAGGCGCGACATGCGTTCAAACGTGATGTTGGAGATTTTGATGGAGTCCAGGTCCACATGAACGGGCTGGGCCAGGTAAAACCACTCCAAGTTTTCGGGTCGGAATTGGATGTTCATAAAGACATTCGGTTGTAGCGCGGTCTCCAGCAAATCAAACGTTTCCCCACCTTGGCCTCTTCTTCGCGAAGACGATGGCGACAACGCTTCGGCCTGGTTTTTGGCGCAAAATTGCACAAACTCTTTGGAGAGAAACGCATTGAGCACTTTTTCCATGGGGGTTTTGCAATTGTTCACAAATTCCTTGAGATCGATTTCCGTTGCACTGGGTTTGTTGAGTTCCACAAAACAATTCCACGCGTGTTTCCATTTGCGCAACGGTACGATCGGTGCACGTAGATTCTGCACCAGCGACGCAAAACCTTTGGACGCCGAAGTAGCAATGGAATTGCTGGTGCGGGGTCGTTGCTCCCGCGGCAACACAAAGATTTGGGCATGCTGGTACTGGCTCCATTTGCCTTTGCGTTGCACCAGTCGCGCCATCAAGCCGAGTCGCGACGAAGCCGAATGGTTGGGTGGGATCATACTCCACTATGGACACACAACCCATCAATTCCACATCAATACCACATCAACCCACGGGATTTTATCTCTCGACATCACCATCGAATCATCGGCACCGACACCGACACCGGCAACGGCAACGTACCGCAAACCAACTCATGACTTTGAGTGACTTCATCCTCGGTTCAAAAGAAAAAGATGGAAGCTCTGCAGTTGGCTGTCACTGAGCTTTTTTCTTCTTCTTCTTCTTCTTCTTCTTCTTCTTCTTCTTCTCCCCGCCGCCCCACCCTGCCGCGCTTGCTAGTGCACAACCTTTTAGCTTGCGTTGACCTTGGCAAGTGTGGGAATGATGGTTTCACGTTCCTCACGTGGGATGCTACCCCCAAGTCTCGTACCAGAGTAGTAGTACTCCATGGGGGATGGTTGGTTTTATCAAACTAATTACAATCCTAGCCACCCAAGGCTCTGTTTGCACAGGAGTGGGGCCAAGTGATCACACAGGGGTTAGGTTCGTCAAGGGGTTGGATTGGTGGCCGGCTCCGCGTGGGCGGCATCTGATTGGTGCAAAATGCATCACGTCGACACTGGATCGTGCAGTAGCTCGCATCGAGGATGTCCCATGGCAAAGACGGCTTGTCGCGTAACCGTCGCGGACCCTACCACGTTTGGCACAAGCTCAAGTTGCAGCAGGCGCTGGCGCTGGCGCTGGCGCTGGGCCAACTTCAAGGTTCAGAACAAGCCAACTGCCTTGGACTTGGATGGTGCTGGCTTGCTGGTTGTCCATGGAGTTATGGAGAGCTCTTGGCGTGTAGGTTTCTTTCAGTTTTGGTGGCGCCGGTGGCGCGGGGACCACGCCGTGCCCTGTGATATGCAGGAATCATTGAGATGGTGATGGCGCAGCATGTCGCAAAACGCGTCATTCGATAGTCAGTACATGCCGTTCATCGCACAAGAATCAGATCATCGGTCCCTCTGGGCCGCAAAGAGGTCAAGCAGATTTTGCCCACCAGCAGCTCAAACAGCTCAAACCCACCGCCACCACGCGTTGGCCAACGAACCGACGAACTCGAACGAGGCACCGGAGCACCCAGTTGACAACTGTGGAATTAACATATTAACGTTAGAACGAAGAACCACCAGAACGGAACGATAACTCTATTGGCCTTCTGCTACGACTGCGTTGAGGCCACGAGTTGGATCGGCAGCGGAGGAAGTTGTACACTGGTGTGGGTCTTCTGAAACAGTTGCAATTGCTGCCGCGCCACCAGCGCATCGGCTTCGAGCTTGTGACGAACTCGTAACAACAACAATTGCTGCTGGAAATGCTTCGTGTCTTCGACCCGTTGACGACTGGATGGCACCGTTTTGATACTGCAAGAAGACGCAGAAGTGGATTCCTTTGGTGGGAAGCTGGAAGGTGACGATGACCAAGTTGTTGTGTCGCCTGCCTCCGGCGATTGGCGTTGTTGGTTTGATTCGTTCATCTGGTAGTGTTTCTGCAACTGCTTTTTCCAGTGTGGTTCGGGTGGCTGGGCATTGTCGGTCGACGACACTTTGACACTGCGGTGGCGTAGCTTCTTGGTCAGTTTGTGCTTGGATTTGGATTTGAGACGCTTGGATTTGTGAAGAAACGTGGGGCGTGGTGTTGCATGTTGGCGTTTCAGTTGATTGAACTCGTTCTCAAAGCGCATCAGAAGGTTTGCACGCTCTGAGAGAAACAACTCAACTTCTTGTTCAAACTGGTCGGCCAACGAGAGCCACAAGTCTTCTTCGTTCTCGTTTTCTGCAGCCTGTGATGAAGCCGGTAACCCGACAGCATCGTCGGAGCCATCGTCGAAGCGAAACAATGAAGCCGAGAGCACACTCGTTTGGGATGGAAACGGGGTCATGGGCTCAGGTTCCGGTTCGGGTTCGGAATCATCGTCATAAACCGATTCTTCCTCTTCTGCTGCCTCCTCATCAGCCAGCATGGCTTGCTCCGTGGCTTCATGCTCTTCATCGGGTTCCACCAATGTTTCTGCAGGTTTGTCCTGCTCGTCAGATTCGACTTGCATCGGCTCTACCCCTGCATGTTCATCAACGCGCTGCAAGTTGTCTTCTTCATTTTCTGGTTCTGTCACTTCGCCTTCTTCTCGTTCTTCTTCCATCGCAACGATATCGCGATTTGTAGCAACTTCGGGTGCTGGATGTGATTCACTTTTACGTTCCATCTCAAACTCTTCCTCTTGGGCCGATGCAGCGACTTCGATCAACGCTGTCAAGGCAAAAGACGTGGCCATTTCTTCGTGGTTCTTGCGTGAAGAGTTGACAGTTCTAGCTTTCTTTTGGCCACCACTGTCACTTGTCGTTTCGTGCTTCTTGTACTTGGTCTTGATCTTGGATTGTTCCGATGTGGTGGCTGGCGGTTCCTCTTGTGATTGATCCTGTTGGTTTTCAAGTTGATCAACTACCTGCGTGCATTCTTGCGCGATTGCCAGCGCCACAGCACGGGCTTTGCTGCGCATTTTATCCTTGCGCATCTGTCGACTGGCTCGAGCAAGCTCTTTGCGTGTCTTGCGCACTTGTTCGCTGGCAAGTGTGTGGTCCTCCGTTGGTTGAGTAGTAACTGTTTGGTCGTGGTTTCCCATGGCAGAGGCAGCAGCGTTCAAAGCATCCTCGACTGCTTTCGAAGCCTGGACGATCCTCGCGGTTGGTTGTTTGAATGGGAGTGGCGTTGGAGGAAGCGATGGCGAAGAGCACGGAGACACTGAGACCACCGGAGACACTGAGTTGGTCCCTTCTATCATCATCTCGTTGATAGGCGTTCGCGGTGCTTCCTCGGGTTGCTTGGGTTGCTCTATGACTGTTGTCGTGTCTTCATGTTTCAAAGTTGGAGGTGTCAGCAACTCTGGAGCTAAGCGTGGCATTTCCATCTGGTGGACCTTATTCTCGACATGACGCGGACTTGAACAGGATTCATCGTGTGGGTTCTTTGCCTCCCCTTTGCCCTTGGCTGGAGCTTTGTTCGGACTAGTAGTCCCATTGGGCTTTGGCTTGGGGTCTCCCTCAGGCTCGTCTTCTTCCTCAGCTTCTGCTTCAGAGGAGTCCGCGTCGGAGGAATCGGACAATTCCGATTCCGACGAATCTTCGTTTAGAAAAGGGGTATCCATGGCTTCCATTGCTTCCCAGGCTTCTATGGCCGCATCTGGGTGGCCCATTTTGGTCGTCTCGGGGTTTTTCATGAAGCGATCAAACGTTTTGATGTACATTTCATCCTGGTTGGCAGCTGCGACGAACCATTGCGCACGCATTTGCCTCGATGCACTTGCCTTTGGTCTCACTTGCTGCTGCTGGCGAAATACATGCAGCCAGCCCGTGGTATTCCACCGCGTGAGATCCAGCGATGGATAATACAGTTTGCTCTGTAACCCGTTGGGATCTTGTTGCACGAAAAAGCTCTCGTAGCCTTCGACGTATTGAAGGGGCTCGTGCAGACCAAGCTGCTTGGTGGTGTCATGCACAAACACACTTCCATCCGAGCACATGCCAACCGTGAAGCCACTCTTGGCATGGCTTGCAATCTGGGAAATCTCACGCATGTGACGTCTCGAAGTGTTCGCCGAGGCACTCGATGAGAGATCCGCTCCACCACGACGACGCGAATTGCGCCGCGAAGGGCCCTGGCTCTCAACCAATTCGCTTGCATTCTCCTCGTTGCTCAAACTTGGTAAATCCATTTCCAAGCGAGCCCCACCATGGCGCAAATCCATCAGCGCAAAGCGTTCTTTGCCACCAAACGCATAGTCGCCATACACTGCAATGGCGTCATGGGTGTTCTTGAGATCGGTGTGTTTTTTCTTCTTGAGCATGCCGGCTTTTGCATGGCCTTTGGCCGACGTGGTGGTTGACTCCTCATCGACATTCTCGCTGGGAGGTTCCAGTTGCCACAAACGAATGTTCTGATGCTCCGACTTGGTGATCAATTGGAAAGGATCTTTGCCAAACGCAACGATCTCCACAGTGATGCCGTTGCTGGGTTTGTCAAACAGACACTGCCATTGCCAGTCTTGCTCCACGTCGCAGTAGTAAAACCGCCAGAGATGAATGGTCTTGATACCCAGGCCACACAACAAATGGTATTCATTGCGTTTGCCAGTCTTCTTGCACGCGTTGAAGCTCTTGACCGCGCCAAAACCTTTCAATTTGGCATCCGAATGCACGTGGCAGGTCACTTCGGCCGCATTCTGATTGGGGCTGAACTGAGCACTCAGAGACGAAGAAGAAGAAGAAGAAGAAGAAGACAAAGGCGAGCCATCGAAGGAGGAAGGCAACTGGATACTGTCGACTTCAAGTGCATGGATCTCGGTAGAGCCACGATACACACCAGCAAAAACGAACTTGCCATCCTCGGGAATTGCCACTTGCACCATCAGCTGCGTGTACATGCCGCGTGCCGAAATGTGATCCAGAAGCACACCGTGACGAAACATGGAGGCATCTTTTGTGAGCGGATACAAGTAGATCTGTAGATCATGAGTGAATGAGTATCCCATCGCACCAACGAGATTTGCCTACAGTGCTGGTACTCACCGTGCCGTTGTTAAAGCCCACGATCAAGAATCGGCGATTGGCCGCAAATGCCATGGACGAGACTGTGGATCCCAGTTGGAATGTGTACTCGGCAGTATTTGTCTTTGTCAAAGACGTCGTGGCTGAACTATTCGCTGCACTACGCTTTGGGTTGAAGAAATCCACCTCACACTCGTCACTTTCTTCGCCGTCGTCTTCTCCGGTCAAGTCTTCGCGTGGGGAAACATCGGAATCGGAAGAAGAAGAGGAATCCGAGTCTTCGGATTCGTCTTTGCCGACCAGTTGCACGAGTCGTTGGCATTTTTTCTCCAACTCTTTGCGATCGTGTGTCAATGCCAATGGGAGACCTTGCCCGACCGGAGACGAGTCCGACGTATTGAATGCAGATGCAGCCGGGTTCGCGATGGGGCTGCTACTCTCAAAAAGCTTTCGTGAAGCGGTTTCTGCGCCAAATGCTTTTGTCTTTTTGGAATTGTCCTGCAACGGCGTGGTCATGCCCTGTTGGTCTTGCTTGGCTGGTTCGTCCTGCTGGTTGACAGACTGCTGCACGTTTTCTTTGTCGGTTTGCTTGATCCGCTCCTTTTCCAGGTGTTTGTGGCGCGTTTTACTCTCATGGTCACCTCCATCAACAGCAGCTTCGTCGTATTTGTCTTCTTGCTGCATCAACGCGCGCTCCACGCGATGTTCTGAGTCTTCTTCTCGTCCAGGATGGGACTTGTGACGATGACGACGGTGCGCATGGTCGTGTTTGTGGTGGTGTTTGCGTTTACGTTTGTGACTGGTTTCGTTCTGTTTGCGTTTGCCCTCACTGAGTGTTCGTTTCAGCAGATTCTCTTTGGCCGCGTGGCTCTTGGCGATAGACAGAGGGGACGGCGACAAGAAACTCTTGGCAGTGGTCACTGGGTCCATGGATTGGTCGGCCACGGCTTGCGCGGCTTCCAGGATGCTACAGACCCCGCCAGAAGTCTCTCTTCGCACTTGAAGCGGCGGTGGCGAGGCTTCCATCTCTCTCTCTCTCTCTCTCTCTCTCTCTCTTCAGCTCTTCAGCTCTTCAGCTCTTCAGCTCTTCAGCTCTTCAGCTCTCTCTCTCTCTCGCTTCAAACGCTCTGTAAATGGACGCGCCAAAACCCCGTTTTTTGCGCGCCAAAAGCCCCAACCGGATTTGGCGGCAAAAACTGCCCGAAAGTTGAACCGGCAAATTTCAAACATGCGGTTCCACTCCGGACCGGTTCACAGCTGGGACCAAGATTCAACGAAACCGTATTTAATCGGGACCCCACTTTATGAACCCCTACAATTTAATACCCGCTTTCTATTCATACGACCGACTGATTTGACACCCTCTTAAAGCACCTGGAACGTGGGCATTGCCTTTGAGCTCCACCTGCAGAAGAGCTCAAGCCTTTGTCTGCAATGGCTTTGCAGTGTTTGCTGGTGTATTGTTGGGTGCGCCAAATGACGTTGGACCATCATGTTCTTTGCCCCCAGCACCACACGGAAACACGTGCAGTACTGTACGATGCCGCAACGTGGGGCTCACTTCGGTGCGAGCCGACTACGTACCATTCATACACAACCCAAATAATTTCGCAGTTAAGTACGATCCCGTCCTTTTTCTGGCACTTTGGAGTTCAACGTTGATGCTGAAGAGATCAACGATCCCCATCCAATTGGGGCGATGACGAAGGAGCTGCTGGCAGCTGACAACTCCACGCACACAGCGTTGCTTTTGTGGACAGCAAAATGGAGCGCAATATGCAATTGCGAACGATCGAGTGAATCGTGGGCTTTTCATCGAGCTGTCGCGCACGCCAATCGGCCAAGGCATCTAACAGCAGACCACATCAAAATCAAAAAAAAAAACACACTGTAGATTAGTGCTGGGTTTTGGCTTGGGAGTTGGGTTCAATCCGAAACCTCCCTCTCCACTACTTTCGCTGGCTAAGTAATCACTTCTTGTTGACGAAATCCACGCCCTTCTGGATCTGCTTTTCCAGATCCGGCAGCATGGCATCAAAGTTGGTCTGCTCCAGCTTGGACAGCTTGCCAAAGTCGTGCACTTTTTCAACACCGTTGGGGCCCAGAGTCACGGGCGTCGAGAAGAACGGAAGCTTGGTCACCGAGTTTTGCGTGTACGAGCACTCGACAACGTCCTTCTTGCCGTTCATGGCGTCCAAGAGACGCATGGTGAAGCGAGCACCAGCGTAGGCCATGGACAAAGTGGCCGAACCCGTGCCGTTCTTGGCCTTGACGACTTCATCGCCACCGAATTGAATGCGGTGGGTCAACGACTTGAGTTCATCGTCCGAGAATTCAGCATCCTTGAGTTGCGAGAGCAACGGCAGGATGGTGGTGCCGGCGTGGCCGCCAATAACCTTCACATTGGTGGTGCGAGGATCCCATTTCTGGTTCTCCGCGACAAACGTGTTGGCACGCACAACGTCGAGGGTGGTGACACCAAACAGGCGCTTGGGGTCGTACACGCCACGCTTCTTGAAGGTCTCGGCGACAATGGGCACGGTCGAGTTGACGGGGTTGGAGATGATCAACAACATGGCACGTGGGCAGTACTTGGCCGCGGCATCAGCAAGCGATTGCACAATGCTGGCGTTCGTGTTGAACAAATCATCACGGGTCATGCCGGGCTTGCGGGGCACACCAGCTGGGATCACCACGACGTCGCAACTTTTCAGCGCAGCTTCGAGTTGGTCCAAGCCGACGTGGCCCGTGACTTTGGCCGGGGTGTTGATGTGGGAGATATCGGCCGCAACACCAGGGGTGTTCACGACATCGAACAAGCTGAGGTGGTCAATGTGCTCCGAGTGCTTGAGCAAGAGCGACATGGGCTGGCCAATGCCCCCGGCAGCGCCGAGCACGGCGACCTTGTTCTTGCCGATGTGGGAGCTGAAGGACCGTGCACTGGCGCGCACGACCACATTGGAGGCGAGTCGCAGATTGCAAAGCATGCTGGTTTTGTTGTCGAGGACGTGAGTTGCTGGTGCGCACTTGAGATCTTTGAAGAAAGCCACAAAGTGAGGCCGAGAGATGAGCTGGCCAAGAAGAACAACCTGAGCGAGTGTGTGCCCTCAACCAGCAACACCCAGCGAACACCCAGCGAGAGGAGATGAGGCGCGTGGTAGAAAGGACAAGCTGCCGTCGGTAGTGTACCGAACGCATACCAGTTATCGCACTGCCAGAACTCCCCAAAACACGGTGCGTGGACCACTCTACCAATCACAAAACAAGGTGCAGATTGTATTCTTTTGGACCGTGGGCTCGAAGATTGGAACTACCCTGAACGGCCGCCAGCACCGTGTTTTGATGTGGAGATTGATGGTACATTCGTGCAACCGCACAGTATAGTCAACCTTCAAGGCACCTTCGGGACCAATCTGAAACATAACTCCAACAACAACATGGCTATTGGCACTTGGGTTTGGCTTGCTTGCACTCTTCTTTTAGAGATGAACCTACGCGTCCGAAGGCGTTGAAGGCGTTGAAGGCGTTGAAAGCGTTGACGACTTCGGTGCCTTTTTACCAGGAACGTATGCTTCTGCTGTCTGGATCTGTTGTTGCAAGATCTTGCCGGTCTCCTGCATGAGCTTCTTTTCAGGCGCCCACATGGTCTTTTCCCGTGAACTCATCACTTTGGAGATGCCCTGCGGGCCAAACACCACGCGCATGTTGTAGTACGAAAGCTCCAATCGTTTCTTTTTGGTTTTTTTCTTGCGCTTGCCTTCGAATGCATCGTCGGATTCCTCGTCATCAGAGTCTTCGGGCTCGGGATCCAGATCGATCACTCTTTTGTGCGACACAAACGCATAAGCGGAGGCATCTCTATGGCCGTTCATGCCATCCAGCAATTTTCGCGTGAAACGAGCCGTCGCATACGCGGCCGCGAGCGTGGACCCTTGGCGGTTATTCTTGGCGGCCACCACAAAGTCGTCGGCCTCTTGGATTTCTTGCAAAAGCTCATTAACCTGGTCATCTGGGTGCGGTCGCAAGGTGGCTTCCAGCACTTCACCGCGTCTTAGAGCCAATGCGCGCTCGAATTTTTCGTCCGAGCTCTCATAATCCATGAAAAGGGGCAGATTGTCCAGCGTAACCTGGGACAACGCAGGCACTTGGGTCTCGGTGGACGCCCCGCCCACCACCGGCACTTCCAGCGACGCAAAAGGATTGTTTAGATCTCTCTTGCGAGCCACCAGCGTACTCGCACGAATCTGTTGCAGGCTGGTGACCCCAAGCACTTTTCTTTGGGACTCCCCCACGCCACGCAGATCAAGCACGCGTTTCACCAGAGGCACCATGTAGTTGATCGGATCGGTGAGCACCAAGAGTTTGGCGTCTCGACAATGCATCGAGCATTCTTCTGCAATGCCTTTGACCAAGTCGGCATTGCGAAGAAACTTGGCATGGTCGTCGTCGTGTTCTGCATGGTCGCTGGGTGAAGCTTTGCTGGCCGCAATGATCACCACGTCGGCTCCTTCAAGCGCCTGTGGGATCTGGTCGGGGCTCATGAACCCACGCACTTTGCAGCTGGTGTTGATGTGCGATAGGTCTGTCGCCATGCCGTTCACGTCTTTGACATCAATCAATCGCAATTCAGCCAGATGCGGGTTGTCTTTGAGCAGAATCGCCAGGTTTTGGCCGACGCCGCCGGCGGCCCCAAACAACGTGACCGTGTTGTGGCCAAATTGGTGCATGTAAAAGCGCACGGGGCCGCCTGTGGCCATGGATGGTTGCCATGCGGGTCTCTGATTGGTCAAAAGGCTGCTGGTCTGGTGGACGGTCCATTTCCTCGGCAATCCGCCGCGTTGACGGCGCCAAACGCGACCCAAAAATCCCATTTTGCCTGCTGCCGAATCTTTTCCGTGACTTGGGAACCAATCTTTTGGAGATCTTGGGGGAACCTTCGAGCAACCTTCGCGCAACATTTCCAGCGCCATCGACCATGAAACGACGCCACTGGCATTGCCCAATTGCGGATGACCCTCTGTCGACTCTGAACACACACGCGCGCGCGAGAGAGAGAGAGAGAGAGAAAGAGACAGAGAGGTAGAGAATGGGAGTTGACTTTTCAAAGCAGCCTCATGCGGTCGTAGCGATTGCAGCGGTTGCGCACATCACACAGTGTGAGTGCGAACTGGGGGGAGTTGGATATGAGGCTCAACTCGACCCACTACGTCTGCTGTTCGTACGCTTTGTTGGGAATCTTTCACGTTGGAGTTGACGGCTTCTTGGGCTTTGCGAAATGGGGTGTATAGATGATTCGGACGATTTGCTGCGTTTGCAGGAGGTGTTGCAACAAATGATTGATGCCAAACCAAACGACGAAAGCCACGGCGCGTTTGGCCAATGGCGAGAACCGAACCTGACCCGCCAGGAATTCAATGGCGCTTTGGAACAGTTGAATTTTTTCCTATCGGACCGCGCCATCTGTGATCGGTTGTTTACCATGCTGGACAAGACTGGAGATGAAGTCATCAACGCAACCGAGTTTCTCATCGTGGCATCCACGCTACTCAAACAGAAACTGGCCGATCACCTGCAGAGTACGGAAAACCAGCTCACTTCACGATCTATACGAGGAAATTGCGTGGTATCTCTGACTAACAGTACGGATGCTCATTTGCCCTCCAGCGGCGATGCAATTTGTGGCGTTGAACCAGACCCAGCTGGACGAGAAACAGCTTCGATTTGTGTTGACAACCTTGACGAATGCCGTGAGTTTCTTTGGCGACAGCGTCATGCCAAAAAAAGCAATTACAGCTATCGCCAAAGAGATGTTTGATGGTCATCCAGCACCAATTCCACTCAAAGGTTTGTTGGAGAAGCCTTTGGTGTTGAAAGACTCGAAGGCACCTTTCTGACGGGAACTTGTGCTCGTTCAGAATTAGCTCCACGACTTGAAACACATCCGATCCTCCTGGATTATATCCATAAACGTCCGAATGAGATTATTGCTCAGACGCAATCAGTGTCGTTCGCTTGACACCCCCCATCCAAACCAAAGACTCGCGGTCGATGCTTGAGTATCTTGTAATATACCCATCCGCATGGTGAAACCCTCATCGTTTCGTTGCACAACTCTGCAGCTTTTTGCCAAACACGTACGTTGGCTTTGGAGGTTTGGTGTCTGCTATGTCTTGTTCTTGATCCATGAGGAATTCTGTTCGCGCGGTGGTCATCACTTTGCGTCTGGATCGCTTGCGTGGACCTTCGCCTAGAAACGAACAGGTCTCGGGTCGTGGTTGCTGCGATAAAAGAATTGGAGCTCCGGAGGCATCGGACGCTTGAGCAGTGCCAAAATCGTCATTTGCTCGTGTTTGAGGACGCGGTGGACCTTCGACCGGAGCCAGAACAGTGTTGTCAACAACCCCACAGGTCGTATCAGCCACTGACATCGTCAACGCTGGCGATAGGGGCCCTGCTGGAACGCTCGGATCCAATTTGAACAGCGTCTGTTCTCGATCTTGATGCAGTTGGCAAAACGAAGCCATTCCACCACGACAACAGCACGAACAAAGCACCGTCAATGGTCTCGTGATCTTGGAGGACATGGCTTCAAGTGTTATCGCATACTGGTCTATCGATACTTCGCTTGGGTCATCCATGGGAGCAAGCCCCGAATGGTCTCCGATCACTTTCAGATGCTTTTGATTCGATTTCTCTTGCTGGAGCACGACGCGTTCATGCATTTGTCTCGACTGTTGGCGCTCCACTTCGTTACCCATGCCGACCCCAGAGCCAAACGCTATCCTGCTATTGATTTGCAGCTGGTCTTCGAGAAGCCATTCGTCTTGTGCTTCATCGATTGCTTGTTGATCCTTGGCGGAAGTGCTGCAGTCATGGCCGCCATTGGGCAGCATCACTGGATTGCCATCGGTCGCTGACGGAAAGCAAGGGAGAGCAGCTTCATAGGCACACACCGAAGCCGAGGCCGCCAGTTGGTGGTCTGGATGCTGAAACTCAAAGTTGAGGATTGGCAAAGGTTGCTTCTCCACTACGAGGCTTGGAAGCGCAGAAAGACTCCGGGTGTTGACGCTCTTGCCTGCGCAAGAAGAGCTATGCATGGCCTGATTGCCTGCGTTGACACACAGAGACGCCCTGGACAGGCCATTAGTGGAGCCGCAGTTGGGTTTGAGAAGCCCCAAGCCATCGAGACAATCAATCGGCTCTTGCGCAGCGGCGTTTGGATTGTCCAATTTGAGCAAACGAGGAAGAGAATGAGCAGAAGCCAAAAGTTTCAGCGTTGATGCCACACGAACGTTCGGAGCCACCTCAATGCCGAGGGTTGTGCCGTAGACAGGTCCTGGGTCTCCCACAACACCTTCTGTCGGATCCTCGAGTTCAAGCGGCACCAAGGAGCTGTCGTGCGACCCATCTGCTGTCAGTGGTGATGGCGATGGCAACGATGAAGCTGGTTCTTCGATGTCGAGCGTGGTAGGTGAAGGCGGGGCTACTTTTCGACAACAAATGGAGTGGACCATGGAGAATCGAGGTGCGCGCAGTGAGGAAGATGGTGAAGGAGGAGCAGGAGGAGGAGGAGGAGGAGGAGGAGAAGAAGAAGAGCTGGAAGAAGCCTCCGCATGGCCAAAGACTTGGTCTCCGTCGTGGGTGTCCATTCGAACCATCGGCAGAGGAGCTAAATCGCGAACTCTTCGTTGCAAGAGCTGATTGCTTGTGGTTGGTTTGTGATGATGTCGAACGGGTTTTGGTTGACGCAGCGGCGTGGGTTTGGGATGGAACACCTTTTGTGGAGACGCCAAAATCCTCGGTTTGACGTATTTCTGCCATGGTTGCATGAGTTTGCTGCGGAATTGGGATGGAGCATAGGAATGGATCATGAGACAGCCTTGTTGTTCATCTTCTTGTTGGTATTTGGACGGATCCTGGCTCTGTTCAGGTTGGGCCTGGCAAGAAGGTTCTTGTTGAAGGTACTGGGATTGCTGCGGTGGGGGCTGTTCCACTCGTGGCCCCCAATGCTTAAAGTGCTCGTCGACGGTTGCCTCGTCTTGCTGGTTGGCTTCTTGTGGAGACTCCGAACAACCAGAAGAACCAGAACCGGAGCAACTGTCTTGCCCTGGCGAATCTCTTGTGGCTGGCAACGATGGACCATCTGGTACAAGTGACAACTCGGTATCGGTCAAATCCAGAGTCTCCCATAGGTGCATGCCAGAGTATCGACGCTGGGAAATGGGCAAATGCACTTCTTTGAGGGTCGATCGTCGCCGTATTTCTTCATTTTTGGCCAGTTTCAAGGCAAACAAAGCCGTCAGTTCGTTGGCTTCAAAGTCTTTCTGGTCAATTGGGGGACCGTGCGACTCGTCGAGGTACAACTGACCAAGGTCTAAGTTCCCACTCAAGTCCAGCGACTTGGCCAACGAAAGAGAAGACGAAGAAGGAATTGCCTTTGTTTTCTCTTTGGGATGACGTTTGCCAGTGTCATTGTTGCGATGGCTCGCAGCGATAGGACTCAAGATGGGTTTTGTTGCCAGGTCGGATTGGTTGGGCACGTCAAAACGCTTCAGAATGACGAGTGACATGAGCGAATTCTGCTTCGTGAGCTCCGGAGGGCCGTCGCTCACCAAATGCGCGCGTAGAGAAGACAATCGACGACTCGCGGCAGTGGATCGACGCTGGGAGGCAGGTTCTGGGGATGGGGATGGCAAAGGGAGTTGTGAAGGCTGTTTGACTGGCTCTGGGTGAGGTATTGGTCTCAAATGCTTGTCAGAACCACTGTTTGGCGGAGAAGCGGGAGGTTGTTCGCTGGGAAGAGGTTCTTGCATCATTAGAGGAGGTTCAGGCTCAGGAACGGCCACGACTGGAGGAGACTCGACAACCAGGTTCGGTGATTTGAAAATCACTGGAGGTGCGGGTGCTGGCTCTGGCTCGTGAATGGCTTCTGGAGGAGCTGGTTCGACCACTACTTCAATCTCTTCGGGTGACTTGATCTCTGGTTGTGGTGGTTCAACCGGAGTGGGTAATGGATCAACTCTCTCATCTTGCACTTGTGGGGGTGCCAGAGGCTTTTGGCTGACTGAATCATTGATCTGTAGTGGTGGTGGGTCTGGCTGTTTAGGTGGAGTTTGGGCTACCGGTGGTGGTATAACTGACGCTTTGATGGACGGCGAGGGCTCAGTCTTCGGCTCAGTCACCACTTCCTGTCTGATCTCGACACGAGGTGTCTCGATCGGTTTCGGAGGCGTGGCGGGTTTCGGTGGAGTCGCCTCTTTTGGTGGACGCGCGGGTTCTTCTTCTTTTTCTTTTTCTTCTTCATCTTCCTCGTTCTCTTGTCCAGACTCTGAAGAAGGAAGAGAGGGCGAGCGCTCGAGGCCCACTGCTGCAACGATGTCAATCTCTGGAGGTGTGTCCTCCAGAGGTGGAAGAGCTGGTTGCGGAACAACTTCTTCAATTACCGGAAGCGGCAAAGGTGGACCTGGTTCTGGTTGTTCGATCTCCGGTGGTGGAGGCAACGGTGCGCTGGGAACGTTCTCGTCAGCAACAGAGCCAGCAGATCCTCGATGCTCTTTCCGCTCTTTGAACGACGCTTCTTCTTCTTGTTGATCCTCTTCGTCTTCCTCTTCTTCTTCTTCATCTGCATTCTCTTCTTCTTCTTCTTCTTGTTCCTCGTCATCTTCGTTGTCGTCGTCTTCCTCCTCCTCTTCCCCCTCTTCTTCCTCCTCTTCTTCCTCCTCTTCTTCCTCCTCTTCTTCCTCCTCTTCTTCCTCCTCTTCTTCTTCTTCTGCTTCTTCGCCGACTTCCTCTTCCTGCTTGACATCTTCCTCTGCCTCGTCCTCTTGAAACAGAAGAATCGCTTCGTCGTCTTCTTCGTTGGCTCCTCGTTCATTCGCATCGTCTTTCGGCTCTTCATGCATGGTCACAATCGATCCAAAATGGCGAAAATGCCTCGCACGCTCCAACACACTTAGATGGGTCACCCGATCTCGTAGACGCACCAGGAAATCCACATACTCGTCGGCGTCAATGCCGTCACACCACAAATCGGCCAATTCAAACACGCTATCAAAGAAATTGGCAAAACTCAGTGCACTTTCGCCTCGAACGTCGCGTTTCCAGTCTTCTTCGATCATTTTCAGCACTTGTTTGCGGTTGAACGTGCCACCAGGTTGCAGCACTTTGGCCATGCGAAGATACAGTCGCTGGTAGCTCTTGTGGGTCATGCAGCCCATGGAATCGCGTTCACAGCGAATGGTCCAGAGTTCTTGGATGATGGCTTCGATCTGTGGATGGCTTCGCAGAGCAAATCGTTTGCGCAGCGCTTCGGGCGTGTAATTGGCGAGTTGTTCTTGGTCGTGTTTGAATTCCGCGCGACGCAGCAAGTCCTCGGGTAAAATGATTTGTTGGTCGGCCCAGTTGTCCAGCAACCCCTTGGCTTTCAACACCATTTCTTCTTGAAGATGCTGGTACTTGTGCATCTTGAGTTGCTGTAATTTGGCCGTGTTGACGGTGAAGTTGAGTTTCATCCACAGCGCTTTCTTGCTGGTGTGGGCATGGCCGTTGGCGTCGGGCTCGGTGTCGGTGTCGGGTTCGATGAAGACCGGCGCATCAACCGCATCGATGGCATCAAAAGAGAGCTCTTGCTGCGCCATGGTGCTGGTGTTTTTGGTGACACGCACATCAACCAACAGCTGGCCAAAACCCCACGATCAAAAGGCACAAGATCTGCCGCAAACTACGTGAATGCCAGCATGATCATGCGACCATGCGCCCCCTATTTATAGGAAGTGGAAGAAGAGGAGAGGAGGGGGAGGAAGAGGAGGAAGAAGAAAAAGAGGAGGAGTCAGAGAAAGAGAAGCACGAGAAGACCAACGCGATGGAAAGAAGTGAAGTTGAAAAAGCGATTTCACATGATCACGCGTAAAGCTGGTTCTGCTTCCATTGTTGCCTTTTTGTGGGACGGGGCGCGCGTGCCTCACGAGGAGCTCAAGTACACTGGCGTCGAGGACGTCTGGTTTTGGATTGTAAAGCTGCTGGCTAATCCGCTTATCGAGAGTCGCTTGACTTGTGGCGAGCCATTTGGGGCGGCTGATTGCCTTGTGGGACTTGGTTGGATGGGCATGTAGCTTGTTGTATCAACCCTCGGCGAAGACGGGGAAGGAGGTGGAGGTAGCATGACTGACTGCTGAAGTGGAACTTGCGCAAACGAGTTCTGGAACGGCATGAGATTTGGGGTGTCCGCCTCGTTGTGCAGGTTCTTTTGGCTACGGCGTTTCCAGGAGGCATAGGCTGCTTGAGCCACTTTTGAGTTGAATGGCGGTTGCTTGTCTGAAGCATCGCGAGGTGCTTGTGCCGTGGAACTTGCACTGGCAGCAGAAACCCCACGGATAGTTGAACTCTTGACTGATGTTGTCACACGCGCAACGGGATCGCTCGACACTCGTTTTGAATGATCGCGAACCGCTGCTTCTTTGCGAGATGACGAAGAAGACGCGCCACGAGGTGTTCGTGACCGTCTTGGCGAGGGCAAAGGCTCCAAAAGTGTGTCTTGCTTCCCATTGGATCGCAGCAGCGACAGCGTCTTGCGCGCCATTTCTCGAGTTGTACTGTTATAGTCTTGGTGCCAGATCGAGTTGATGAGTTCCGCCAGCTTTGCAGACTGCAGGAAAAGGCCCAGGTACACTTGTTCATGCTGTGGGGACTGAATCAGAGCATTCATGATGGCGAGGACCTTGCAACGGATTTGCCAGGTATTTTGCCTCTGGCCAAGTCGCAGCTCAATGGCTTGGATGAGTAATTGAGGATTCATTGTGAGAGCTTTGACAAGAAAGCGCTGCATGATCTCCGGTTCGGGAATGCCCTGTACACCACCAGGTGGCGTAGACATTATCAGCATCTTGGCTTCGTATGTGAGACTTGAATCCTTGGAGACGTTGGTGCCGCAGTCATAGCTGGGAATTAACGGATAGAAAGTGAGTTTACATGGAATTCGCAGGCAAGCGACCTAGAAGGTTTTCTTACTCGGCGAGCATGGCATCCGCACTTTCACCAAACCATGCAGTCTGCTTTTCGTGTTCGGGGATCTCTTTGATGGTCACCACGAGATCGTCTTTGACGTTGTTGGTGACTTCTTCACTCAACAGCGCACAACGTTTGTCGGGATCAAAGTCCTGGTAATCCCAGTCTTCGCTGTGTGTGAAAGAAGTCCAGTCAGTCGACTCACTCGCCATTATCTTGGGAGAGATCCTCCACACTCACAGTGCTTGCTGCGCTTGGTGCTTGTACTTATCGTAAAGCTCATCGAGGTATTTGATAGTCTCCATGGGGTTTCCACTCGGTGCTGCCACCCACTGCGGTGTTGGACAGTTCGAAGCACTGCTGGTGATCTTCTCGGCACTGAGGTCGATTTGAGAACTGGACCACTACACTGGGGAGCAGTAATTCGGATCCATCCACCAGCCAGCCAGTGAGCCTCGTTGGATGGAGCTGTTCTATTTATTCAAAGGTTCCATTCATCGTAGCAAAAGCTCTTCCGTATGGTGGTTCTGAGGTGGCTGGCTATTTTTTGCAGCTCGTCAGACGGAAGGAGATCAATTCCTGCAGCCCCATTTCCAGTTGGGGGGGGGGGAGGGACAACCTCTCAGACTCGACGGCGGTTTAAGAATCAGATCTCTTCCTGTTGCTGGTGATCTTATGAACAACTGCACATGGATTCTCTGGTTGGAACACGCACGAGGTCGATCAACACATGCAGTCATAGGAGCCGGATGCTTGGAGCAAGCCACCTTAAGTTGACAACTTCAACTTGTCAACTTTTTGGGCATCTCACACGAAAAGTTGCGCGAAGGTTGTTGTCACTGGTGCCCCCGAATGTGGTCCACATCAATGCCTTGTTTGATTGGCCATTGCCACCTTGCACCCAACCGAACGCCACTAATAAATCGGCGGCAAACCCTGTCACTAAAACCGTTGCGCCAACCAGAAATGGACCAAGTGCCTGCTGAAGTAGTGGAATTTGTGAATTCCCATGGAGAATTTCTGGAGTTGATGGAAAAGCCACAACCAGTGGTGTCGTTGGGCTCTTCTTCTGGTTCCAATTCGGATTCCGACCCACCCAAAGCCACCAAATCGACCCCCAAAGCCAAGCTGGTGCGGGTCAAGTGCAAACTTTCCACCCACGAATTCCCGGCCCACGACAAACAAATCCTGGAAAATTACGTGAATTCCAAAAAGTTCCGTAAACTACGCGACTGGTATACCGTGGATTTTTCGAAATATGAACCGTTCATAGTCGAGCATTTCCACGACAACAAAAAGTTGTTTTGCAATGTGACGCGTCAGGCGTTGAATAAAATCCCACACGAGATTGAAAACCATGTGAATGGCAAGAAATTCAAGCGGTTGTCCAAGCAGTGGCAAGCGGCAATGGCCAAGAAGAAGAAGAAGTCCAAAGCCAGTGACGGAGACGACGCGAAAGAAGAGTTTGATGCCAATGCGTTTGAGCTGATGAACACGCAAATGCTGCTGTCGGACGATGACGAAGACGGCGGTCAAGCAGGAGAAGACGACGGCGACGAGCCAGTTGTGCTCAAGAAGACGGTCACCAAGCCAAAGACTGCCAAGCAACAAGCGCTGGAGGACGACGACCTGTCGGATTTGTACCCGGATGAACCGGACGAAGACGAACAAGACGGCGAGGAAGAAGAGAATGGAGAAGCGCATGAACTGGAGCAAGAAGAAGAAGAAGAAGAAGAAGAGCTGGAGGAAGAAGATCCAAAACAGAAGACGAAACAGCCATCAAAACGCAAAGCGTCGCCTGCAACGAGTTCGGGTAACAAGAAACCTCGAAAGCGCACGCGCCACAACAAATCCTCATAGCACCGCCGCCCAAACCAAACCAAACCAAAACGGATAGACACACAACCTCATCATAATCAAATATTTTCTTTTTCCTCTTGTTCCTCTTTCACTCTCGCTCGTTATGGAAACACCAACAAACAACCCGATGCACAAAGCGTCTAAAGCCATACAAAACAGGAGCTGGAGGCCTCTTGACTGACTACCTGTGCTGTTGCTGTAGCCACTGTCCAAGCCACACTACTCAACAGCAAAGTACCACACTCGACCTGTAGATCCACCTGATCGAGTCGACAACACCAAGAGGGTTCCTCTCCATTCCATTTTTCTTCTTCTTTCTTTTCTTGAAGGGTTTAAGCAGCCAATTCGGCTTCAGCTTGTTGTTGTTGCTCCTTGGTGGGTGCAGCCGAGGACGAAGCGTGGTTGATTTGCACAATGTACGGGGTCTTCTTGGACTCCTTGTAGGCCTTTTTGCCGACCAGACCCATTTTCTCAAACATGGCCTTATCTTTTTCAAACGCCGGGTTCTTGGTGGTCAACAAGCAGTCGCCGTTGAAAATGGAGTTGGCGCCAGCCATGAAGAACATGCCTTGTTCGGCCTCGGTGAAACTCATGCGGCCAGCACTGAGACGGACGCGGGACTTTGGCATGACAATACGGGCCGTCGCAATCGCGCGAAGCATGTCAAAGGCCGTGACTGGTGGAATGTTTTCCTTGTCGTGAAGCTGGGTGCCTTCAATGGAGACCAGTGCGTTGACTGGAACACTCTCGGGGTGCTCCGGCATGGTGCAAAGCGTGTGCAACAACGCCACACGGTCATCATGCTCTTCGCCGAGTCCCAGAATGCCACCGCAGCACACCTTGATGCCGGCATCGCGCACGTTCTGGATGGTTTCCAATCGATCGTCGTAGGTACGCGTGGTGATGACTTTAGAGTAATACTCGCGACTGGTGTCCAAGTTATGGTTGTAGGCTGACAAGCCAGCTTCCTTGAGTTGTTGCGCTTGCTCCTTGGTCAACAAGCCCAGCGTACAGCACACTTCAAGGTCCATAGCCTTGACCTCACGCACCATTTCCAAAATGTACTTGAAGGCGTTCTTCTTGCCAACGCCACGCCACGCCGAGCCCATGCAAAATCGGGTCGAGCCAGCAGCTTTGGCGCGCTTGGCCATTTCCACCACTTCCTGCACTTTTTTCATGGGCTCAGGCTTGACAAAAGTCTTGTGACGCACTGACTGGGAGCAGTACTTGCAATCCTCCGTGCAGCCGCCAGTCTTAATCGACAAAAGCGTGCATTGTTGTACTTCTTGGGGGTCAAAGTGCATGCGGTGCACGGTAGCCGCCTTGTACACCAGTTCGAGCAGCGGCTGGTTGTAAATGGCGTGCACTTCGTCGTACGTCCAGTCCTATTTGTCATTCACAAACAAGTGTACAGGTCAATTCTCCAACCGTTGCAATCCCTGTTGCTGGATTTGGCTGGTTCTGGTGGTGGAGCTATTCTTGAAAAGCCAAAAAGCGTGCAAAGAAAAACGCTCCAATGATATGGCCCACGAACGTGCCTCACGCGCCACAGGCCACACCCCATCCACTACAGCGATCCACCACCTTCGCCACCACAAGATCCTCATTCTCTCATTCGCAAAGCAACAAAACGGAAACGTACATGGCGCACTTCCGTAGAGATCCCAGGCACCGCCAGAGTCGCTTGCGAGGAGGAAGAGCCGTTCACATTGGTCGAAAACGCGGCGGTGCTGCGCTTGAACAGCGCGCTGCTCTTGGACGAGAGACGACGAGCCACTTGCATGGTTTTGTATCAAGAACGTGAATATGGACGGCGGCGAGTAAAGACGCAAATGCGCAATGGGAGCCCAATGGAAAGGTTGCTACTGGGACCTCTTTGGATGACTACTTGAGCCAGACTGATTGATTCCAAAAGTGAACAAAGAAGCACCCCCGCCTGCCGCTCTCTGGGTTGCAGTGACCGCAGTTTCTACGAGCAGATCCCCACAGAGACGCAAGTATACGTACAGTAACTGCTCAGCAAGTTGTTTGATGCAACCTCAACACCCCGACCCTGGACGCTGGTTTCTGTTAAGTTCGACGGCTGCGAGTGAAAGATGCTGAAAAGTAGCGCTTAAGTAACGCTATGGTCACATAGACACCGCTGACAGTAGCCCCTTTTGTGTGGTTGTGAAGCAGCTCGAAACTTGGTCTAGAGCAACCCAAAAAAACGACCATTCGATCAAGTTCGAAAAAATAGCGCGATGAAAACCTCCATTATGAGATAATCGCACTTTACTGAGAGTATAGTGAGGAGTCTATTGCGGGCGGTTTCAGTACAGTACGTTTCAACGCAGTTCGTTCACTTCAACATCGAATCATGTGACAACGATTGTTCGGGCTCTATCCGCAGCACGCGTGCCAGCAGCCAATCATTGAGGAGAATGTGGAACCAGAGTCCACGCGAACAGTGGTGTGGCAGACATCATACTCTGCCACACTCAAGCCCCGTCCCACAAACACGGTGCTCCACGATGGCGTCGTTTCTATTTGGGGATGACCACTTGGCAAGTCGGATGTGTCTCTCAATCGACGTCATGAAATGATGCAACGATTGAACAATCTGGGCATGCAAAATGGCAATGCTTGCGCTCAAGAGTGTTGTCAACAGCATGCAACATATGGCTTTGGTCGGACAGGGAGGTGATCCAACCGATCAGCCGTTGCCAACCCCATGTAAAAACCTCCACAATAGGAAAAGGTTCTTGTTCTGGGTTCGAGTCCTTCATCATCATCACTCCTTCAATCCATCTTCATCAAACATCTTTGGGCGAGAAGCGCTCGGATAAGATCCGATGAATGGAGTGATGTGCATCAACCCACTTTTTCAAGATAATGATGACGCAATAACACAAGAGTGGCCTTGTTGAAGCAGTTTTCCAAACACCATCAATAACTCTGCAAAGTCAAATAGACATGAAAATCAACCCCAGCAAGAGACAGAGGAACGAGGAGACACAAAAGAGAAATGTGAAAACAGTTCTTTCCTTTTCTTAACAACAATGCGAGAATTGCTACCAAAAAGAAAAAAGATCCTGAATCAATGCAACCAAAGTGAAAGGAGAAAGGTTCTTGCAAGACTCGCCAATAGTGTGTACTGTACAAGGAGGCTGCGATAAAATCCGCCACCAGAATAGAAAGAATGAGCTGGCAACCCACAAAGTCCGGAGCAAATTGATGCGCAATCTTGGCAGTCTTTTTCAGAGCTGGAGGATTATTGTTACTTACCACCAGCTCGAAGATTTCTGCTCCTCTTGTTGCTGTTGCGCATCATCGCCAAGCAACACGCGCTTCTCCCATTCAATGCAGTTCTCTTGCACGACCTCCATCATCTTGATGGGAGCCGACAGGCCGACATAGCGAATGACCATAGCTGGAACATATCCGCCCAAATCCATGTGAGCAACGACGGCCACATCACAAGCGTTCGGGTTCTCTGGCACTGGTGTGATCATAAAGCCCGAAATGTGGGAGATGGCTCGCACAAATCCTTCACCTTCGTGCATACCATCAGGATGAATGATCGATCGTGTCGCAATCACATATCTTCCGTCTTCGAGCTTACGCATAGTGGTAGTGACACAAAAGTCACGAGCACTGGTGAACATAACGCTCTTGCAGGCCACATGTCTTGCTTCGGTATGTTCGCTCAGCACTTCCAGGGTGGTCACCACTTCAATCATTTCATCGTATCGCGGGATGTTGTCCAAATCACGAAGCGCATCCACAACAAGTTCGGCCGGAACATTGACACGCGCCGTAGTCTTCAAAGTATGCCACTCACTATCTGGCAAATCGCCCACTTCGACCTGAATTCCATCTTTAGCGGGTCCTTCTTTCCATCCGCCGGGGATATCGGTACCATCATAACGAAGAATAAAGCGCCGCACGCTTTCGTCTTCCCAAATCTTGATATCCCGCTTGACGTTTTCAACCGGAACAGGCATGACTTCCTTGCGCGCCTCTTCCACTGTGTAAGGACCCGGCGAACGCGGCGAAAGCGATTTGCTGCTCTTTGGGGAGACCGAGTTCAGTTCGATATCAGAGCCACGGTTTTCCACCAACACACTGCCGACTTCTTCGAGCGCCATATCTTTGCTGTTGTTGCTGCTGTTAATTTTGTTGTCGCGGTTTTTTTCAAAGGGGTGTTTATCCGAGAAGAGCCGAGTGACAAAGGCGGATAGAGGGGGTTGATGCTTCTTTCCTTTTAGGAGCCGCGTCTTGACTGGTTTTGTGCTTGGAACTTGTTCTCGGGGTTGCTCTCTTGTGCACGACGAGGAGTTTTGTTGAATACACTCAAACTCCAAACACCAAACCAACTGGAAGGCCACAACCTGCTGGACAAAAATGCAAGGGGGGGCGAGGGGGGCCTTTGTTTGGGTGATTTCATGCAATCTCTCCCACTTGATCCAAGCATGGCAGGCTGGCTTTCCCCTTCTCCTCCGACTTCTCCGCCCTACACAAAAACTACTATCGTAAACCTCCTCCCATCCCACTCAAAAGAGAAAGATGATGCATTTTGACGGCTTTTCCACGCACTTTACTTGAGAAATGTATACCACCGGCTGACAAGGTTACCTAATCAGACGCAATCCACAAGAGTGATGGTCTTGGCACAAGGGCTTCTTTGGAAAAAATCATCATCAGAGGGAGGACAAAAATAGAAAAAAGCAAAAAAACACTGATAAAAACACTCTCTAGCGGCTGGTCAGTTGGTTTTTGTTCGATTGGGTTCGAGAAGGTACCACAAAAATGGTACAATCAGGAGCCGGAATGATGGTCCGTCTGTGCTCTTTGAAGGTTTGATGGGACAACCAGGTGTGACAGATGGCATGTCCACAACGAAAATCAAGGTGAGGAGACATGAAGCGTTGAACAGACAACCAATGCTGCCAGCTGGTTGGTTTGATGAGAGGTCCGTCCACAATTTATCGGGTTGATGAGCCAGGTGGTAATAACTCATCTTTCCCTTCCATCTGGTGCAGAACGAACAACGGCCCATCAACCAGCACTGCCCAAGCTGGGCAGACGAGATGGACTAGGTTCCAGCCCATCTCGTCTCATCCCGCTTGCAGAAGAGCTGACTGGGGCTCTCTTTCTTACAGTAGACATCATACGGTAAATTCCCGTGCTAATGTTTTTTTGCAAAAGATACCAAGCGTTCGATTGTTATGCGTGAGCTGGAGTGGAGACAGTCACTGGGATCCAGACCGCCTGCACAGCTTCAAAAGATTACCAATCAGTCTAGGTATACCCCCTTTCTGTACGGTGTACGGCAAGAAGACGTCATAAATTGCGCAAAACGCGCGAATGATGATGAAATCGTGGCGGACCACTTCAACTATCCGCAACTCGTCACGGATCTCCTTTTGCCCAATCACCCAGTGATCACTCACACGCGATCATGTGGACGCAGTAACCTTCGCTTTTGTGTGATGGGATCTGGTCAAATCCACTATCTGGTCATCCTCTTCTCCACGAGAATCATCAACAAGAAAGCTGTAACCATGACCTTCAACTAAGCATGCTTCTTACCTCTGACAAGTCGATGGGTTTGTGTCCAACGCTGGTCAATCATTATTTGCACAGGTTGGACTCAGCTCAGTCGTGCTCTGTCCACAAAATAAAATCACTTTGCAATCGACAGATGGCTCTGCTCAGATGATCGTTTGATGTCTCCATCCTTACACAACTTGAAAGGACCATCACAAGAGTCTGCTATGATCAGTCTTCCTCAATCTCACCCTCTGCGACAATCAGCAAAGCAAGAACAACCAGATTCCAGACGAAAGGGCTACGACGTCAGGTGCATGACCGCAACCACGATCTGAAAGCCAGTGATAGCTGAGACGAGTGCCCACCGCGATTGCACCACAAACAGAACGCAGCCCACGTCCACGTTGCTGGAAACTGGGTTCAATCGTTGAAGAAAGCAGGGTCTCCCTTTTTGATCATCACTCCATCGGCCAGGGTTGGCTGCGTCTTGTTCAGTTTTGGCTTTGTCCGTTTCTTCTCTAGCTTGTAGTCTGGCTAGTTCCAGAGCCTGGTACCGACGCTCGTGTTCAGCCAGATCGGAATGGTTTTGGACGCAACTTGCTCGATGATCAAAAGATGTTCAGTCTTCTGATGCTCACGATCCATTGTGCAAACCAGACAGACTCGGTTCCATAGTCGAAGCAGTGCTTCGTGGTCTCCAACCTGGTGGGTACAGCTGATTGCTCCATTGGTCGATATCACGGCTTGAGCGAGCCATAAAGAGTTAAAGATGCAGCATTGCTGGGCTTTAGCTTCAACATGTTACTCAGCTCTGGCCACCGACACTTCCGAAACGATTGACTGCATCTACTCCAAATGCTGCAGTGCTGACCCATTCGACACACAACCAAAGGTGCGAGGCAGTGATGGCCACTGAGAGTCACCAGTTTGCCGTGTCATAACTGTAGGCGCTCGAGTACCACGAGAATGCTGGACACTGTGGGCTTTCGCAGCTGCGACATCTTTAGAAAGCCACAACAAGGATGCTGTTGAAGTCAACACCATTCATTGCTACGCTCATGCTGACAATTGTGGTGCTGTTCCAGGGAAT
This sequence comes from Paralagenidium karlingii, assembly GCA_027475765.1. NCBI lineage: Eukaryota > Oomycota > Peronosporomycetes > Paralagenidium > Paralagenidium karlingii. The sequence continues at coordinate 35,568 of JAMFLO010000266.1, forward strand.
TCGAACTTGCTGGGGCGCACACGTATGGCGTTTGCGTTGTTCCACAATGTTCGCTCGGTAGTCAACAAAATACCAAGATCCTAATGCGTACCATTCACATTTCCCGGACCCTATCACAGGCCAGCAAACCATTTCGTTCTGCTGTCATTCACAGAAGCACTTTAGCACGATGGTATCATGTGGTCGGTGAGTCTTCACTGCTCGGCAGGGTTTCCATCGAGGCTTGTCTCTGTTACTCAGCATTAAGTCTCTTTCTCGTTTGAGATTTGTTCAAAGCGAAAAGCGGCGGGGTCTACGTTGCGCATGCATTCAGCTCGTGACAATCTCCAAAGCAACCCAAAAAGCCGACTTTTATCTCTGGTATGCTTCTCGGACCTCGGTGAATCGAATTGCATTTTCCAACATCTATTCGCATCTCCTGCTCTTTGATCAACATCGAAAACATGGGAACTGCAGATATTCGTGGTATATCAGTTTGAATCGACTGGATCTTCTTGCTGAGCTCAAGAATCCGCAAGTGCTGACAATCCGGCAGCACTAATGCTATCTCATGGACCACAATGGAGTCGCCAATGAAATGCCTTACGATGTTGCTTCGTTGATAGTATTGCCCCGCTGTAGCGCAAAATTCTTGACTGCTTTCTTCCACTCTTTTGTCAACGCCACAACCAAGAAGCCTTCTGCTCCCCTTCCGAAGCCATCAAAAGATCAAAGTCCATTTCTTGCAACTGTTCGTTCTATGAGGTGCTGGTCATGTCACTCATACCAAATCCTCCGCTTCGCAATTGTCCCTTCACTCACAATGTCCATAGGAATGACAGTATCAATGATCACCACTGGGCTGGTCGAGAGTGTTGCGGTGCCGGACACCTCATCCACTGGCAAATCAAAACATTGCGGCCAGAATACTGACCAATTCGCTCAATGGTGCATTTCCAAACTTGACGTCCAAGCTTCCGCAAACAAGACTTGACGTTGTTCATTAAGCCATCAACGTTGGTGACAAAAACGAATGGCGGTGCTGCTTTGTGAAGTCGATTGGTCCAGTCCATACTCCTTCAACTTCCATTGCAGTGCAAGTGGCCACGGTCACGAGTGAAATGAACGGGTTACAGATGAAGAAGGATTGAACCTACCGATTGATTCTAATCAAGAACTCGCATCGAACGAGAATGCTGCCGCTTGTCTGTCTTCAAGCCATGATGCTTCTCGTTGGGCTTTGGTGTTCGGACGGCGTCATTCTGGGTGTGTGGTTTGCAACAGATCGACCCTTGGCCCAACTGGTTCCCTCGACGACTGGCATGTACGATCCTCGGTTTTTGGACCCCGAGATCGTCAATGCACAGGAAAGTCAGAGGATTCCGCGTATGCTGCTGCTTTGATCTTGGTGCGAGCGTTGGTGTTGCTGGCGACATTGGGGTTGTCGCTCCTGAATCGAAGCTACACCAAACTGGATGGAGGCGAGTCCTTTTGGCTAGCGACCGCGAGTTGCACGGGATTGACGATGGGGCTGCTGCCGATCCCTCGAGCCAAAAGCCACCACAGCAACAACCAACAAGTCACCGATTGAAGCGTTGACAGATGATCATCGTGGAGTACGATTGGATGAAATTGAGCGACAGATTTCTTCCAATCGATCGCAGGATTGTTGCTTCCTACCGTGGATGCCCCACAAATTACGATACAATGGATTTGACACACCAAAGTCATGAAGGGTATGCGCCATGACGCGTGCATGTCTGCCGTCACTGATTGGAGCCACCGAGCGGCAATCACTCTTGGAGGTCATGCGACAAAGACACCACGAGAGAAAAAAAAAGATCATCATCCATTGATGAGCTCAAGCTCACTTCTGACTCAGATGCGAGTCGGATGGAGAGGGATGCTCTGTCGCATCACCCGATGTGGCGCGGGGAATCGGATCTTCATCTGGTGAGATGCGTTCTCCGACCGTCGGACGAATCTCTGCCTCTGCTGGACTTATTCAGTGCTCGAATCCAACAAAGCAAGAAAAATAGAAGAACTGGAGGTTCGCTCCTTGGTGTTCTTCTTCTTCCTCTGGCTTCACTTGCTCTCTTCGGAGCCTTCATCATCAATCCCATCCATCAATCAAATCGAGTCTTTTCACCACACTTACACAAAATAAAAATACACTCTCTCCCACTTCCACTGCTTCCCCTTGGAACGCGCCAAAAAGAGCGGGTGGGCGCGTCGATGCATCCGATTGTTCACATCCCATCCACTTTCTTTGCGGCGCTCTTTGCTCTCCTTGTCCTTTCTTGCTTGTTCTTCTTCTTGGCTCTCGATCACACATTCATACCATATAGAAAACACAACAAAAGACCCTTCCAATGGGTCTTCTCTCACTCTTTCGAACTCAAACACAATTGCTCGCTTTCTTGTGCCGATTCCCTTGATCCGACTGCATCTCTCTCGCTCATCTTGCAAAGGGCTCCACAGGTGTTGATAAGATCCAGCATGGCCAACTTCATTGTTGAGGACAAAGGAACCATGCCTTCTCTCTTCTCAATCAATTGCGAGCGGCAAGTTACGCGGCAACAGCTGTTGGAGCGCAGCTTCCATCTAGACAATAGGAATTCAGAGTTCAACACAATAAAGTGAGCTCGAATCCAGGACCAGATGGCCACGTGGTGGATCATGAGATCGCGGATGGAAAAAATGACTCACAATGTTGCACAAAAGCAGCCAAAGGCTGTTTCTTGCTGCTGATATTGTTTTCATGGAGTTTCTTCTCAAAGGAGTCCTGTATGTCACAAGAAAAAACCAACGCAAAATAGAACCGCAAGTCAGTTGGAACTCCGCATAAAAACCACTCCACGCCAACTTACCCTGATGACAAAGTCTTCTGGAATAGGAGACAATGGAACTGGATGGAGACTGGGCAGCGGCACAATATCAATCACATGCTGCTGAAGCATCGGAGTGCTGGTGGTTGCCGATAGGGTCTTGGTATTGTTGATGTCGTCATTCTTTGTGTTGTTGGGTTTGGATTGAGCTGCTGCATTGGACGCAGCGTTGGTCGACAGAATTTGAACGCCAATGCTACCAATCGAGCTGAGGTCTCGTGAAGAAGGTGGTGCATTCTTGTCGGGTGTGGGTTCATAAACGCCCGTTCGCGATTGCGCAAAATTGCGCCATCGTTGAGCTCTGGAAAGACGTCGTGCCTGGCGTTCATGCATGTACCGCGCAGCGTACAACACCAGGATGATCGCCACGCAAAAGCCGATGACCACGGCAAAAGTCACAAACATCAGATACTGCGACATCGGAGCGTTGCTTGTTGTTCTTCCTCCTCTGAGTCTCGCGGTCGTGTTGCACTGGGTGGTCCGCTGGCTACTGCTAACTGGTTGGGAGGAGCTCTTTGGCCTTCCAACTGTTGCTGCGCTCCGCTGGACTCATCCTGCATGCGGAGTCTCTTTGATCCAGTCGAACATCAAAGTGGGAGAAAGCTGTGATGACACCTCACACGTCACATACGGTCAGTGGGTGGCATCCACCAGTACGTACCCAACATTGGACCAATGACTTGAAGCGGAAGTAAGCGAAGCAACTGTTTTACCCAAAGGGATTCGAGCAATCTTCGCTTAGTTCCGGTCAGTAGGGGTTTGACAGCACCGGATACAGTGGGACGAAACCTTTGCTTGTTTGTAGGGTTGTAGGGTTGGGTCGTCGTGGTTGTGGATCCTCCCCTGGCAAACAACTCACCAAGAGCAATCGCGTCGACACTTGAACCGATGACGCATCGTCTCACCGGTATTCCTTCGGTTTCTTTGGTATTCGCACCGGTTTTCATCAACCTCATTTCAGTAATTCCAGTATGTGAGTGTGGGTGGGAGCGGCAGAGTGAGTCACACGCGGTGGCAAAGAACAATCGACACTCTTCGATCAGAGAACACTTTACCAGACGTTCATTTCGCTCGTTGCTCATTTGGCTACGTGTCGTCAAGCTGCGTCGACTTTCCCAAAGTGCTTTTGTACCAGCCTGCCATTTCCCCAAGATTTTTTTTTTCTTCTTTTTTGTTGTTGTTGGCATTAGCCATGGACATTGGTGCCCACTGTGCGATTCCAGAGTGTCATCAACAGGATTTCCTGCCATTCACCTGCGATTGTTGTGATGGCGTGTTTTGCCTGGCCCATCGCAGTTATACTGGGCACAATTGCCCCAAAGCCGGACAAAACGATCGTCGGGTGCTGAAATGCCCCATTTGCCAAGAAATGATCCCGTTCACCATGGAACAGGACGTCAATGTGGTTTGGAGCCAGCACGATGCTGCCACCAATTGCTCGTTCAAGGCTTCTAGTTACTACTCGAATCTGAAAGATTCGAATGGCAATCAACCGCAAGTGCAAAACAACAAAAAGCCAAAGCAACGCTGTGCAGCCACAAGTTGTAACGAGAAACTCAACCTCTCGAATGCCTTCACGTGCTCCAGTTGCCACCAACGGGTGTGTTTGAAGCATCGCTTTGAAGCGGACCACGAGTGTCAGCAATTCCGCCAGCAACAAAGACAACGGTATTCGTTGTTTGGCTCGGCGTCTGCTTCTGCAGGTTCTACAGCAACAGCAGCAGCAGTCAGAAATCGAGTGACAACGGCAGCTTCAAACCGCACTTCCAACACCAAATCAAAGACGTCGGACCCGGAACAGTGCCCCTTTTGCAACCAACGATTCAAGAAGCTCGTCGAACATGTGAATCGAGCACATCCAGATCCGTCTGCACGACCCGCTCGACAGGGTTCTTCTGCTGGAGCAGTAAACACCGGATACCCGGGCCAGTCCCAATCGTATGCTCGACCTCAGTACCAGCCGCCCCGCCAACCTCCACAGCCAGCACGAGGACCATCTGCAACTTCGAGCGCTCGAGAGATTTGTCCGCAGTGTCATGCGGCTTTCCATGATGTGATGGCGCTCGTAAACCACGTGGAAACAGCGCATTCGTCGGGTGCACCCTCTCGAGCAATTCCTGTAGGTCTTGGAGACCGTTCTTCTCGCTCGTCTTCTTCTTCGAGAGCGAATCAAGATGAAAAGTGTCAAATCATGTAGAAACCAGAGACAAAACTTGCGAACGAGCCGGCGAAAGATAACCAGAAGCTGTAGAATGAGATTCTCATAGAATAGCAAAGACAAAGACTATAGATTGTTGTATCCACAGCATAATCGATTTTTGACCTTTCCATTTCTTAATCTTTGGCTGTATGTCATTGATCTTTCGCAGTTCGATCGAATCCAATTATGAGAATGACTTGGGTGCCTTAGTCTTGGCTTTTGAGAGATGTTTGCGTTGAAGACGTTGCATCCAATTCAGTTGTTCCAGTTTCACGCGAGCTTGTTGCGTGTGCACGACAAGTTGGGGAAGTGCTTCTTTCGTGTCTTCTGGTTGTTGCTGTTGCTGTTGCTGTTGCTGCTGCTGGGGATTTTCTGTTTCGCCATGTTCCCCACGTTCTTGATCTCCTGGTTCTTGTGTGAAAAAAGAAGTGGTCATGGCTGTCTGCTTGGCTGCCTGGAGATTGATCTTGCCGGATCCAAATGGCGAACCGCTTGAAGCGGATTGTTGCGGCACGATGTGGCCCGTGAAAATGCTGTACTTGTCGTCGAGTTGTTCCGTGTGGAGTTCTTTGAGTTGACAATTGCTGCAATCGAGTTCTTGACAATGGCACTCGACTTGCATCCCAATCTGCGGTTCCATGGACACCACCACATCCCCCGCTACCATGATACTACTCCCATTGGTGGAGGTCGCCAAATCGACATCACCGTCGAGATTAGCAGCAGGATCATTCGATACCCTTGTGTTCTTCGACATGGAATCAAAATGAATGACTGCTTCGCAACTTGTCCCGACATCTTCGACGTCCACATTGCCATTGACACCTCCAATCTCAATGCGGTTCAGCTCTTCAGTGCTTAGATGCAGATATCCATGCAGCGTATCGATCTTGAACTGGCCACATGGCTCGTTCTGCTGAGACACTGTGCAGCCACGAACTTTGATGAGCGATGTGTTGGCATAAATGGCACCAATTTCAATGTTGTTGGCGGTAGGTTGAGGTCGTTTGCTGGAACACGACAGCTCACAAGCGTTTGCGAGAATCTTTTGAATCTTCACAGCGCCATTGTTTGCGATCACTTTGAGCGTTTTGGCTTCCACTAGCTCCCGAATGGTCAAATGGCCGTTTTTGGTCTGAACCACGATCTGTTCAGCGCGGAGTTTGGCGATGTCCACGTCGCCGCTACCCGCGGCGAGATGCATACGGGTGCCTTCGAATTTGTCGCTCAGCACAATGGATCCTTTAGCTAATGACACGTTCAAATCCACCAAATACGGCAATTGCACTTGCACCTCCACTAGTTGCTGGTGTTGCTTTGGGTCTTGCGATCGGAGAGCCAACACGGAAGACGTAAGGGACGGAGTGGAAGAGAGTCGAAAGCTCAGTGGCTTCCTGGCGTTTTCAGAAACTTTGTCTTGAACCAACTGAAAAAGCTCATTTTGTACATTTTCATCATCGCTGTCAGCGCCAATTACAGGTAAAAATACTTGAATACCGACTTGTTCTTGCTGCAGAACCGGGATGAAGTGCAGGTTCACGGCCAAATCGCTGGCGATCTGGCACTGCAAACGACTCTTTGGCAGACAGTTAGCCAACGGGAATTGCTGCACCAATTTCCAAGAACCCGATGAATCGTTTCCATTTGCTGAACCACTGAGCCGTCGGCTCTGGAAAGCGCAAAATGCATGGCTTTGCAGAGCATTTGGCGCATGTAGGTGCCGCACCAAGCCACTCAATTGGCGAGCTCTTGTGCTCCACATCTCTTTTGTGTGGTGGACCTGAAAAATCTGTTTGCACGAGGGAGCCCCATTGGATGAAATTCGATTGCAGAAGCAGCCAATCAACACTCGAGAGATCTTTTTGAAATGATCCCAAACGGGGTCAAGTGGACATGATGACGAGCTCTTTTTGGTGACGTTGAATGGCAATTTGCCACTGCGATAGGACCCGCACCGGGCCCGTGTGAAGAGTACTACGTAGGATGTCTGAAGAGACGGGCGATGAACGTCTCATTTGCTTATGACATGAAAAACCTTCTCCAAATTGGCCGCAAAAGGGTTCCCGCTCCCTTCCAAAGCGAGTGTATCAACACGGACCGACGCCTCTCTCGCTTTTGGTCTTGCGTATCAGCATTCCGCGGCGTCGTGTTTCATTCGTTCTTGTTTTCTTTTCGTTTTTCTTTTTTTTGGTCTACCGACTACTCATAGTTAATTTCTTTCTACTCCGATTCTTTTGCTGATGTTGCTGCTGGTTTCTATCAGAAGTGGCACCACTACTATTGGCATTGGGCTTTTTGCCCGTGTAATACTCACTGGTCTCATGGATCTTGTAGCCGTAAATGCGCGGCACATACTGTTGCGTGGGCGGTGGCGGCACTAAATGCGAATAAGTCATCAAAAACACGTGCGCAAACGTTGTGCCAAAGTAGGCGCCGTCGATTTCTGAAAGCAGCAAAACCGCGAGGTACGTCAGAACGGCTTTTGGTCGCATTACCACACAGACACAAGCACCTGGTCGACTCACGTGCGGCACGATGGGATTTAGGAAAGAAAATATCCCGGCATTTGGGGCAGTAAACGTTGACTGTGGTGTGTCGTGGCACGTCGGATTGACCAACCGGTAAAACAGGTTGGCCCTGGCAGTACACACGATGACATCTTCCAAAATCCACGTTCTGATACTTGTGAAGCTGCGCATCAAACAACCAACCCAACAAAGCCATCCACGCACATAGGCCAAAGCCATCAGTCGTCAGTGCATAGTCCTTGGTGATATTGGACATCCCCCCTAGGTCTCTCTCACTCTCCATCACCCCGTGTGAGCCATGAGCAGCAAGGCACCAAACGAGAGGAGAGATTCACACTCGCGGACAGTGTCGCACAGTTTTCTTTTCCTTCTTTTTGCCACTCTTACCATTGCCGCCATTCCTTTGGTGGTGAGGATGTACCGCGAATGGATCAACCCGTAGAGCATTTCGGCCGCGGATTCAATCATTTCCTGTTGGATTTGTGTGAAATTCTCGTCGTTGGGGTTCTCAATGTCTAATATCATGTCCAGCGCGTAGTCGTAGTACGGCACGATGCTGTTGAGCCCGGTGAGATTGAAATCGTCTTCAATGTAGTCCTCGTCCACTTCACACAAAAACTCGTTTTCGCGCAGCGAACAAAACCATGAGATCCAGCTGGTTTCTTCTTCACTGTTGTCGTCTTCTTCTTCTTCTTCTTCGTCATCTTCGTCGTCTTCCTCACTATTGTCTTCTTCCGAATTATCTTCTTCTTCGCCAAACACAGCTTCTTCTTCTTCTTCTTCCTCCAACACACTGGACGCATCGGACGACGCACTCGCGTATTCAGGTGTGCCGTGGTGGTGATGATGATGGCCACCACCACTTCCAGCGCCATGCAGCGTCAGAGTACCGATTTGATCCTGCATGCGTGTCACTTCATGGTCTGCTTTTTGGATCATATGCCCCCATTTGCCAGGACCCATACGCGATGCCCACACACCATGCACCAGGTTAGAGTACACTGTAAGGGACCTTGCCGATACTCGTTGGCGACAGCAAGTACCGCGTTCGAAAGCGCAGCAAAAGCGCTTTGCGATGCCAATGGTTGCCTCCACCAGTTCTCACCTTTGTCATCGTCCAAGGCTGGTTTTTTCCTGACTTCCTCCGCTTGATCTGCCATGGCGCGTGTGCCGTTTTTTGTTGGTTTGGTTTGGTCAGTAGGGGGAAATAGTGGGTTGGGTTTCTTTGGGGGCCCGTAGGATGGGGTGGACCACACCAAATCAGCTAGCCAAGAAACCGTATGCAGGGGCGGTAACTGTGGGTCGATCAGGTCTGATTCTGGATCTTGAAGAGACGTTGGCCAGTGACGACACGGTTGCGTCCTGATCCTGGCATGAGGAATCAAAGACAGGCTTGAGAGGAAGCATCAGCAGCGCAACTAGGGGAGTTGCTGAATTATTGTCTCCATTCGGTGGGGAATCGCATCGATCAACGAGTAAACGATGGAAGCTTCGACAGAACGGATGGAGTTGGGTGTGTGATTCTTCATGTCTTTGTGTTTGTTCTTGCTTTTGAAAGTGGAAGAAACAATCACTACTACTTCTACTTGTTGTTGGCGCAGTGCAATACCCGCTGGGTCTTGGTTTGCTGCAAGGGACAACCATGAGAAGCCCAAAGTTGAGATAGCGTGCTAAAACCTCGCCTGGAGTTGAAGTGGATGTTGGTGGTGCAGTAGCATTAGAGGTAGAAAGGCATTTGGTGATGGCTAACAGTAAGTTCGTCCTTGGGGGAGGTGTACAGTAGTTACAGGGTCTCGTTGTAGTTGGCGGAGTGGGGCTGGTGGTTAGGAGGGCCAGTAGTTGCAGGTGGCGGACTTGTGGTTGGAGGTGGAGGACTGGTGGTTGGATGTCATGATCCAGCAGTTGAGTCACCTGTATGATTCAGCCGCCGCTAGTAGTATACATCCGACACATTTGATAGAGGGTTTTTCTGCGACCCCATACTTTAACCCAATTCCAGGATTCTTACATCCTAAAGAACCAATTCTTCCAGAAATTTTCAGATATTCTATCTGATTTGATCACATCACCCTTTATTTCATTCGGAAGTTGCTTTTATTGTTCTATGATAAGTATTGTTGTAGTTGTAGATGATATCATCAAGCAGCTCTTGGGTTAGATTCTTTGAAATCTTCATGAGCCTTTGTTTAAGCGTTCGGTTGAATCGTTTAATTTTTCCCATTGTGTTATGATCTCCAGCCTCGTTATTGTAGTGTTCACTATTATTCCTCGTGAAATAGTTTTGGATAGAAGAATTCATGAATTCACTACCATTATCACTTGTAATTATCTGAGTCCTGATTGATGGTATGCAAGGAAGCACCATCTTCAGTACGATCGACCTGAGGGATGGTTTTTACCAAATCATCATGCGGTACGCCGTGCACGTTCAAGTGCAACGCACGCTGCCTTCGACTTGCTGACGCAATCAGCTCGTCGTCTCCCATCCGAAGGGCGAAGATGCATTGAGGACTTCGTGACGCAACGGCAAGCTGTTGTGAGGTTCGTTCGCGATGCGATCGCGGACGCGGTCGATTTGCAGAAAGAACGTGCAGATCGTCATGGGAGAAGAAACGACAACGAATATGAAGTCGGCGACATGGTTTTATTGTCAACAAAGAACCTGTCGAGCGAAGATATTTCTAACCTGGAGGCCAACAAGCTACTACCTAGGTTTATCGGCCCGTTTACGGTCGTTGAGCGCCATGGGACAGCGTACACGCTACATATCCCTAAGCGAATGCAGCTTCACCCAACTTTCTACGTTGGCCGCCTCAAGCCATATCAACGTCATCATCTTGACACTGGCGCTTTGAGCCTGAGTGGTCGCTCGATTCGGAATACGCTGGATATCGGGGATGGTACCAATCAATCTCCCGTCCCATCGAGCGGAGTATTCGCGTAGAGATCGGTCGAAGTGCGCGCCAATTCATCACGAAGTTGGGCGTTCTCGCGTTGCAGACCATCAATCTGGCTCTGCACCGTCCGTTGAAGCGTCAAGACGAGCTCGTTCGCCTGGCGATACGAGATCGAGTTGCCATCTGTTCCCGCCGCCGCCACCACCGTTGGTTGGACGGACGGGGAGGAACGATGGATCGTGCAGACGCTAGTTGGCCACCGCCAGGCCAATCGACACCGCCAGTACTTGGTCCACTGGCTGGGTTTCCCCATGGAGTTTGACTCCTGGGAGCCGCGTCATGTCCTCTTGGAGGACGTGCCCGATCTCGTGGAGGACTACGAGACGGCGCACTTTTTTGGAGGAGTAGAACGGTTGGAACTTCCGGCGGAGTCGCGTGCTTTGGAAGCGGCGATCTCCTGCCGCGCGCGAGATATTGACTCTTGCGGAAACGACGAGTCATATGACAGCCGATCCAATTCCTCCTCGGTCATTCTCGGCGTTCGCGATCGACAGCACGGACAAACCCTGAGTGGGCAGAGTCTGCCGTTGTCGATGAACTCCATATGGACGCGGAGACGTCGTTTATACGGCGCGTAAACAAAACAATGCTCACGATCGCTGGTCATCGAGCGAAGAAAAACGCGTGGCTCACCTTGCCACGTGCGAACGAAGTTCAACCACGATGCACGAAGTGCGGGCAACGAAATGATGCGATTCGGCTTCGAGAAGTGCCACTTCTGGAAGAACACCGAGAGGAAATACTCCTGGCGATCGTCTTTCCGGAATCCGACATTGCTGCGTTCCGTCTGAATCCAATACTTTCGACACAATTGGCAGTTGCCAATTGAATCTGCACACATGCTGTTGCGATGTGTGTGAACCAGCGATTCCGACTGCATCGCAGTGCCAACACGCCATGGCCGTTGGATTTGGTGTTTGCGAATGGGATCCAGTCCCAGCCGAAGGTTGCGCAGTGGGTTGGTGTCCCACTTGCGATTGCGAAGCCCCACCAGTTGCCGATGACTTTGCAGCGGGTCCACCTGTTGATTCAGCGACATCAACGCTGATGTCGTAAGGCTTTGCAGCCTTGCCAGCACTCGACAAATCGCGTCGGGTGTCGACTGGTGCACCCGCCGGAACGTTGCATTTGGCGCGTTCCGCACGCCACTCACTCAGCGAGAGAATTCTCGGTCGCGTTTCAGGACTGGCAGCACCCACCATGGATGCTGGATCGGCACTTGTTATCACACCAGGGAGTGATGGATCTTCGCGCGGTGGCGAGTCATCCTCTTCCTCGTCGAAGTCGGCTCCGCCAGGTGAAAATCCCTGGTCGACCTTGGTGCTGTCGGATACCACGGCACAGGCGAAGGTGATCTTGCGGCCTTTGCCGTCGAAGGCTGATTCAGGTCAACAACAGACCGTGTAGGTGGACTGCACTCGGACATCAACGTGTCTTCCTCAGCGCGCGCTCCGGCGCTGGCTGCTTGGTTGTTGATTCGGCTGCTGCTTTGGATCCAGCTGCCGCGCTTGAGGTCTTCTTCGTCTTTGTAATGGGCCTTGCCTTGCCTGGCTTAGTCTCATTACATGTGGTTCACACCACATGACACTTTAGTGCACACGTTATATAACGTTAGTCTCATTGCATGTGTTGTTTAGGCTCGTTAGCCTTAGTGTGCACCACATCATTGGGCAGTTACGAAACCACCCAAAACATTAACTGTTGTATGCAGACTACAGACTTCTCCTTCTGCCTTCAATCACACAAGCCTTTCCAGCAACTGATCTCTGATCAGAAGAGCGCCGCCGCTCTTTGCTTTGTTGCAACCGCTTCCTCGAAGCAACAGACAGTGTATGTCCGTAGGGGGATTCCACTCAGGTCCCATTACACCTGGTAGCACTTTGTAGTCCGTCTACACGGCCACTTGTGTGCTCAAGCTTTCACAAGCTTGCGAAGTGTTTCAAGGAGTTGGAAGTGTGAAAGCCTTCCACGCATCTAGCGTCA
>JAMFLO010000267.1:0-20959 GCA_027475765.1 Paralagenidium karlingii
TTTTGCTTCTGTCTGAAGTGGAAATACGACGAAAACAATGAGCGCTGGTCAAGCTTCCTTTCCATGACTCCGGCGGTCGATTGAGAAGAAAGCCAAGTTCCGAGGTTCCAAAACCGCGTTCCGAACCGGTTCCAAAACGATGTCGTACTTACTAGAGTTGCTGTGGTGCTTCAATTCTATAGTGAATTGCCATTATTTGTCGAATTGTGATGCCATCGGGTTCCAATTCCGAGTTCCTATACTTTATATATAGTAGAGAGGGGTAGGCTGTATAGGAATATATAGAGAACACTCTCTCTCACATCCGAACAAGTATCCAACAGTGACGGGAAAAGATCTTCAGAAGCAGCTGCGAGTCTGAGTCCGTAGAATCAGACCAATCGCGTCACAACAAGAAGCATGTATCCGCTCACCGCGTCTGATTCGGATGTGCTGCAGTACCTCCCAGGCGCTGGAAGTTCTTCTTCTTCTGCTTGATCTCTTGCACTTCCAGCACCGCCAATTGCCGCAGTTCGTGGGCCAAATCCATCTGCTTCTGCTTCTGGCGTTGGTGGTCCAATTTCAACTGGTTCAAGAGCTTTGTGGCTTGCTGCATCCCTCGACTTCGTCCGTTAACGCGGCTCTTGCTGCCATTGCCATTGTTGTTGTTGTTGTTCGCGTTGTTATTGGCGGCGTTGAGCGCACACAACCGCTGCATCAAGAGTTGCTGCTGTTGGGGCTGTTGCTGTTGCACCAGATGAAGCTGTTGCTGGTGCTGCTGTTCCTGCAAATGCTGCAGTTTGCTGGCTTCAGCGGCCACCACCGCCGCGGTTTTGGCCTCGGCCGACGCCAGCGCTTTGGCTTCCGTGAGTTGGCGATGCAGCTCTTCCAGCTCGGTGCGCTGCTGGTCGTCCCTCGCGCGATAGCTCTCGACCAATTGCTTCATCTGCTTGACCTGCACCGTCCGCTTGAGCAACTTGCGGTTCAGCCGGTCGTTGACTTGCTCCAACTGCGTGATTGTCGCTTGCGCTGTCTCCAGTTGCTGCTGATGCTTCAATCCTCGCAGTCTTTCCGTCTCTTGACGTGAACTCTCCAGCTCACTCGTCACTTGCGCCAGACGCGACTCCAGCTCCTTCATCAGCTCCTCTCGTTCTGTCAGTCGGGAGGTCGTTGCAGCCATTTGACACTGCAATTTGTCGAGTTCAACCTTCACCTGGGTGGCTTCCTGACACACTAGCTGCTTCTCTTGCTCCAGTGTTCTCACTGCATCCTTGAGCGGTGCCAGTTGCTGGCATTTTTGCTGCAGCTTGTCATTGTGTTGCGCAAGCGTCTGTTTCTGAGCGTGCTCTTGCGCCAGTTGGAGTTGTACGAGTTGCATTTGCTCTTGTTTTCTCAAGTGGAACAACGCGTCACTCAAGAGTTGGCCAGAGAGTTTGACTTTCTGCTGGGTCTCACGCGAGAACTCTGTTTTGGACTCTGCATTTGGCGCCAACACGAGTCGGCCGACCGCCAAGAGCTCGGAAGATCCACTTGCGACCAATCGGATCTGCACAACGTTGGCCATCTCCAGTGAGGACAACTCATCGCTGCCATCAAAACTTGTCCGTTCTTGCTGGATCGCAATGCTGCTGCTATCACTGTCATTACTGACTGCTCCGCCACTGCCAGTCCACTGACAGCGAACCACTTCATGGCCCGCAGCACCAAGTAACTGCTTGAGAAACCCGCTTCCAAACGCCAAAAGCCGAGTTTCTTCATTGAATTGCGTCAATTGGGTCGCAAACTGCACAAATTCCTGCCATTGGATCGACTCGCGTTCGCGGCTTTTGCATTTGCGTTTCCATTTGGTTTTATTCAGACTTACTCGCTCTCTTGCCACCAAACAAGTTTGTTCCAGTGCGTTCCGTTCGTGTTGATGGTCCAACAAACTCGTCAAGTGGCATTTCAGTGCGGCTACCAGTTGATTCAACACTCCACGATCTTTGGTCCCGAAGAAGCGGTTGGTCGTACCAGGTGCAAACTCCAACACAAGCGCAAGCACCAGATTCACAGCCTTTGACCCTGTGCATTCTGTTGCAAAGCACACCGCCCACGTCTTTCGCTGGTGCGTGGTCTGCGATTCCGTCACATGGCAGGCGTTGGAATCCCCACTTCCCCTCTGGCTGGCCGACGAAACATCGAGACCATGCATCGCTTGGACAACCAGTGGTGGCCATTGGTTCGCTGGCGTGGGATGCTCGTCAATGATGGTCTCATTTCTTGCATGGCTTGGTTCGTGTTCCTCTTTGTGATTCAATTCGCTGCTTCCACCGACTCGTCGCCAAAACAGATCACCTTTGACTCGAAACACCAGTTGAAACTCTCGTTGTACAAGCTGCTGCACATTTTGCACAGTTTTCATCGCGTAGATGCGGTTGAGAAACGCCAAAACGTCGGCAAACTGAGCCATTTGCGTCTGGTGAAGATGCTCTGCTTCTCGATTAGTCTCGATCAGCACTGCACCACTATTGCCGTGAGGTTGTAGTAGCTCGTTGGAATCACTTGTGTGACATGCAGTCGCTTCCGACCTCTCTTCCAAGTGAGTCAATGATGCCACACCTGGGGTTGCATGGGTCCCCGCGACCTCCACAGGTTTGGTGAGTGCCATTCGCGTGCTGCTCTTTTCAATCGGCATAGACAGAATGCATAGAAACTCCTGAATCAATTCCAGTTGGTATTCTGCCATTGAGTGGCTCGTAGCAATCTCCAAAATGCCGACAATCTGGCGTCCGCACGCACTCCAGACAGGTAGAAACGCACAGTGCAGGTTTCGGTTTTTGCAGGTAAAGGTCACTTGCGACTGGCTGGAGAAGCATTTCCAAAGCCATGGCTTGGCATGGATGCTCTCGTCAAAGCGAATCGTTCGCAACGGTTTCGATGTAGAACCCGAAGCACCCAATGCCAGCGAACCAGACTTGGTATCTTGATGGCAAAAGAAAAAGAGTTGGCCCTGGGGGTGCACCCCGTACAGCACCAGCCGTTCTACTTTGAATTTGGTGGGCGAATTGGCCGCGAGCAATTGCTTTCGCCTTGTTCGGTGGTCTTCAGGTTTTGCTTCGTCAACGAGTTTGGAGCCTGTGGTCAAGCTCTCGAAGGTGCACGTGAGTTGCTGCAGCACAAAGCCCGTCAAATGGTGCCATGAAATGGCTTGGGTCGATTTGACTCCATTTGAGCACGCCATCGAAGCCAGTTCGAGCGCCACATTGCCCAGCAAGTCGTGCATTTGCTCGTGTCTTTGCTGCATTTCCAGCTGCTTCTGCTCTAAAAGCGCCATTTGAAGCTCGGTGTTGACGTCTTTCTCCGAGTCCAAAGCTTGTTGATGATGCCACAACTCACTTTGGGCTTTTTGTCGCAATCGCAGAATCGTCAGCTCCATCAGCAAATGCATTTGCTGCACTTGAACTTGAAAGAATCGTTCAGTCGCGACGTCTGCGGTGGCACTTTCGTCAACGCTCTGCATGCCTGTCTCCAGCAACAAACTGTTGGGCTGGTGGCGCACCAGACAACACACGGCGCCTTGCAACTGGTTACACGCAAACGGAAACAAGATCAGCACCAGCTGGTTGCGTGGACCTGAACCTCGGTTCAGTATTTTGCCTTCTTCCTTGCCATTCGTTTCGTTGTCAACATCGTTGTCCTTGTCTTCGTCGTCATTGTCTTCATGCGGTTGGAGAACCAGGAGATTGTTCTTCTGCATTCGAATGGTCCGCCAGAGGGTCTTGAGCACTCGTTCTTGCTGCAAGAGGTGTTTCTCTTTGCTGGTCTTGCGAGAAGAACCGAAAACCACAACCAGATCTTCTTGGTCCACTTCTGGTTGCAACGGGTCCCCGCCTTGATCATCTGGAACTTGCTGATCCTCGTCGTCTTCGACTTCACGTTGGGCACGTGTCTTCTTCAGTTGCACTTGGTACGCTTGAACAATCCTCACATGGTCGCCCAGCGCCATCATTTGGTTTACCGTTGCAGCCAAAATGTCTTTTGGGGTGTCAATCAGTTGGATTTCGCCGAGAAAATTGCAGAACAACGTCATATTGACTTGCATCTTGCGCAACAAAAGCATTTGGGCGTGTAGTTGACCCACGGAACGGATCTGCTGGTCCAACTCGCTCGAGAGTCTCTCGATCAACTCTTTTTGATCTTGTTGGGCTGCAACCAGCCTCTGTTGTTCTACGGTTGAGCGAGCGGCGGCTTCAAGCTGATGCAGGCGAATGCCCACCACGTGACTCAAATGAGAGAGAAGATCCTTGTGCCAGTCTTCCAACAACAGAGATGCCTTCACTTCCATTACTACCACACCTTGGGCTTCCGCACTGGTCGGGTCGAGCACCAGACTGAACAGACTCTTCCGCTTACGAGTGCCGTGGGGCGTCTCGACGTTCTCTTCAAACACGCGCAGCAACTTTCCTTGCTCCATGAACGACAGAAGAAGCTGGTGCTGAGTGGGATCAACTTCCTGCAACGCATCTGAATCGACCTCAACAGGCTCAGTATGCACCTTGGCTTCTGCGTCCAACTCGGCTTCCAACCGCGCTTGAGCTTCTCCTGGCAGAACAACCCTTTGGAGCTGTCTGGTTTGATCGTTGAGTAGATACAAATGGCAGCATTTGACTTGTCCTTTGTCCACTACCATCCCGTTCATCACTTGACCCACCAGTCTGGAAATCTCGGTCACATTGGTCAAACCCAACAACTTTTCAAAAGCACGTTGAATGCCATGGATGCGGTCCAGCTGCCTTTGATTTGCCTCGAGGAAGGTCCTTGTGTTTGCTAGTTGGTCCGTGGTGCTGCACAGAGCCATTTGGTACTTGTGAAAGGTGTCGAGTGAATTCAAAGTCGTCAACAAGCTCTGAGCCATTCGTTTCAACGTGGTCGTGAGATGCTTTCTGCACTTTGTCAGCGGTCCGGCCTTCGTGGTGACCACACCTACAACCAAAGAGTGCTGTCGTTCAGAATCTCGACCACTTGCTCGCAACAACACGACGTCATGGTCCGATGGTTGAGCGTTGTCAGAAGCGATATCCCATCCGGCAAATAGCTGTGCGACCAAGAATCGAAGGTGACTGGTGGTGCTGTTGCTCTGGGTCGCGGATGGTTCTGAATCATGATTGCAACCGCTGGCGGGCCCTAGTTCGTCGACAGGAGCGGCGCGCTTTGTGCGGACAACAGGCATTGTAGAGCACTCAAGATGACAGTCTATCCCCTTGCCAGTATCGCTTGTTTCTACTTGACAAATGAGGTCATGTGCTTCTTCGATGGGCACAAAGAGAGAATCATTCTGCAAATCCAAGTCTGGCTGGCCAGAGGCTTGACCGTCACAATCGTCGAAGATCAATCGCTCTTTCTGACCTCGCAGCGATCTCTGGCTCAACACAGCGCGCACATCTTGCACCAGCCCATCCATTTGGCGCCACGGAGCACACATCAGCGATGCTAACTCGCTTTGATCACATTTTGCGCCGAGCCTTTGCTTGACAACAGTAGAAGAAGTGATAAAAGTCATCTTGTCGGTGATGAATTCTTCTAATTGGCGCTGAAAAGAATCATAAACTCGGCATATGTCTTGCGTGAGAGCCATTCGCTCCTGCACAGCCAGTCGCTCTTCATTTTTGACAACGAGTTGAGTCTGGAAGGCTTCTTTCTCTCTATCTAGCAGTTGTAGTTCACACTTTTGAGCCAAATGTTGACAGCAAACCGTGATCGCTAGTGGCAGTTCTTTTGCTAAACACCTCAAGTGACTCTTCCAATTGTCTGTTCGTGTCTTGTTGGTTGTACTGATCTTATCCGAGTCTTCTTCTCCTTTATCCGGTGCGCGAACCCAGAATTCTAACAGACCCACCAGCATGCGCGTTTGCTCCTCAGACTGATAGCCCAACCACAATGGTAGCAACAATTCAGTGTGCTTGTTGTTGGTGGTGGCGCCTCGCATTGGTTCACCGGAGACGATCGAAGCCAGCGAATGCTCGAGCAATCCACTAGCATTGTCACCACCAGTGTGAACGTTGAGAGCGTGGGTCACTCGTTCGAGATCGAAGCACTTTGGTTTGATGCAGACATGTTCGCTTGTGGCAAGATGGTGTTCTACAGCTTTCGGCCAGTTCCATACGTTATGATGCGTGTCATCCACGAGAAAACAATCCACGTGCAACAGCTGCATCTCTGGTGGCAACACTTGATGGTAATTTTGGTGGTCCAGAAACTCAAACACGGGCTGAAACCAAATCGGGTAATCGGTCACTTGATGTTGTTTAACAAACGGTGGAACGAGCAACACGGAATTGAAAGCCAGGCAATGAGTAATCAAACGTTTGGTGAACTGATGCACTTGCTGAAGCATCTGGTGCTGCCAAACCATGGTTTGTATCTGATTCTCGTGGAGTTTTGTCTCGTCCACCAGTCGAAGATTGGCACCCATTTGTCTCTTGTTGCAGGTGCCAAGTGCAAGCAGATTGACAAACGACCGGAGGTAGCAAGTTGTGAGTTGTATACGTGCGGTACTCGGCACCGCGCAATCCGACTTGGGCCAGCACACCATCAGAACCAAAAGGGCTTCCTTGTGGCATGGCTTCGCTTGGTTGGATTCTTGTTCTTTGACTATCCCGATATCAGGTGGTAGAATCCATAGTGATCCATTCCAATCTTTGTCGTCAAAACTCGCAGTTGAACCGCTCTCCAAACACTTTTTTCTAGTTAGAGTCTCAAGTGTTTTTGCAGCGATGTCGGTATCAATTGGGAGCAGCGAATGGACTTGACGCTGGCACCATTTCTGGCGAAACTCGAGCGCTAGAGGTGATCGATCGTGGTGATCAGTCTCCAACAAGACGAGACCAACCGAAAGCATCTTGGGTCTCTTGAGACAGGCTTCCGTGTCAGCTTTACTTGGCAGCAAGAAATCGTCCACCGCTTCGCGCATTTTGGGAATAAACGACGTCTCCAAAGTCTCTAAAATGCTGGTTTCTGAACATCCATCCATTTGCGATATCATTTCTGGAAACAATTCACTCCAGAACTGACTGAACCGTCTGAACTGCTCATAGTGCCGTTGGAGCTCTTGGTGTTTAGTGCTCTGACTGGCGATTTCATGTTCCAAGGCAAGAACTAGCGTTTGTTGTTGATGCCTCGCGGTGATTTCGTGGCGCATGGTGCTCACCCAATGGAGCTTTTGGCTCACCAGTCCGCAACACTCTTCGAGGAAGAGCTGATTTGCATGCTGTTCGCCTAAACCATCCACAATACCAGGCGACGGGACGACAATCATAAGCAGAACACCATCCATGCCATACGACTCACAAGTCTCGGTCGCGCGAATACCACCATCACCACAAAGAATTGGAGCCACATGGACTTCATAGGCACTTGTCGTCTTCAGCATCTTCAAAAGCTTTACTGGAAGCAGGTGTTCCTCAGCAAGCCGACCAGGAGCATCTTGCTTTTCCAACACTTTGGGTGATATATCATGCCCGGAATACGACATTACCTTTCGATTCCGAAACACTTTCCCCAAAAGCGTATCATCATTGCAGGATAATCGACAGGTATCGTTCTTGCCCACCACATAGAAGATGGTCTCT
Organism: Paralagenidium karlingii; assembly: GCA_027475765.1. Classification (NCBI taxonomy): domain Eukaryota; phylum Oomycota; class Peronosporomycetes; genus Paralagenidium; species Paralagenidium karlingii. The sequence goes on from JAMFLO010000267.1 coordinate 7,587, forward strand.
TGGCTAGTGCTCGCGTCTCCCTCCAACGACTCTCGTTTCAACGGTGCCAACAGAATCTCGAACACCAAACTATTGGACTGATACTCTTCACTGCAAATCTGGACAGCTCGCGAGCAAATCTCTTTGTTGATTTGCTCATGAGCATGCAGCGTCAGTTCGTTGGGCGCTCCAAATACCAGAGATTCGTTTTTGGACTGCATGCGATTCTTCAGTTCTGACTCATGCAAGTCCGTGGCCAACCGCTTGAGAATGCTGTTTCGTATGCTGCTTTGTTGAATGGTTTGACTCTGTTGAATCAGCAGTTTGCATTTTTGGTCCTGGCTCTCGTGACTTTGTTGTAGTTGTTCGTGCTGCCGTCTCATCTGCATCATGCCAGCGAGTTCATGGATCTTCCCTGCCAGTAGATCTGCACATATCGATCCAAATTGCAGGCACTGCTGCTGGTGCAGATCCGCTACTTCCTGCTTCCTCTTCATGGGTGGTGGGGCTCTTCTTGACAGAAAGAGGATCCCCACGACACCATCAGTGACAACTGCCGTTGATCGCAGGATAATGGGAAAGGCAACACACCATTTACACACATCATGATTCACTACATTCAGGCTCTTGCAACCGGCAGCGTTCAAAAACGACGATGACATATCTGCCTCAAAAGCTGCACCTCCATTTGAGTCTGCAGTCGAAAGCACCTGCTGAAAGAGAGGATCCTCTGTGGAATCCACGTGGAAGGTTTCGCCATCTTTCACTATAGTCACAAAGCTTCGGTCACTGCATTTACTTCCAGTGGTCTGCTTGGTTGGAGCCTTGGGTTGGATCAATTGCATTCTTTCCGACACAAAGACATTGGCGTAATCACACCCGCATGCAGACGCGATTCTCTCCTGCAGAGACCCACAGACTTCCTCAATGGTGAACACCTGTGCAAAAGCAGAAGCAACTTCGCACAGTTGCTCCATGTTGGACAGCGTTTGTGCGGATATTTCCTTCAGGTCATTGATGCAATTGGTCCAGTTGGCCGTCGCCTGTTCAACTTGTTTGCGAACACGGATCATTTCGTAGAGAACGGTGCATATTGGCGTACACAACACCGCAAAACTACTCAAAAACACCTCTTGAATGTCTGCAGATGCCATGGCAAACTCCAAAACACCAACAAGCTGAGACGCGCCTTCCTTCACGATTGGAACGCAGTAAAAGAATTCATTTTGCTGGCCCAGATGTCTCTCAAAATGGTCATCAAATGCTCGATGAGAGCGGGTAGCCATCACCGCTTCCTGTCGTTGCGCTGCAAACCCTGGAAGCCCCCAATCGTGTTCGCAGAGGTCAATTCTGCCGAGGTTCAGCGTTGAGTCGGAGTCTTTGCGCTCGCCCACAAAGGTCGTCAAACGTGCGGGCTCGTTCCCGCCCGTGGAAGCAGGTTGCCACAGAAAGAGTGTACTTCGCCGTAACAACAGCGGGAACTTTTCAAGAAAGAACCGATTGGTTTTTGCAACCAGCTGTGCCCAACTGGATGATTCAGCACTCAGGATGTCGGCCACGAACTCGTTAATGGTCGCATTGTCCTGGTCATGCTTGTGAAGCATTGCGTTTTCCTGGTGACTACGCAGCAGTTCCTGGCTCACTCGTTGGTGCTCCATCTCAAGGGCCACTTGCTGTTCGAATCCATCCAAAAAACATGCTGCCAACGAAGCAAATGCACTCAAAACGGTTCTTTCTATCTGAAGACCATCAACTGATGAAGGTGGCGAAGCGTCTGCGCACGGTCCAAAACACAACAGCGAGCCCACACAACTGCCAGGTTTCGCCGAACTGGCAATTGGAACGCACAACACGAAATTGGACGAGGATTCATTGCCATTGAGAGAAAGCGCAGACCGCACGTCTGTATTCTCCTCCTCTTTGTCTCGGAGAGGGGAACCAAAATCGTTTCCTTCGGAGCCTGAGCTGTACAACGATTCAAACACCTGACCGGTGTCCAATACTTGCTTCAGAATCTCGTGCTGAACACTTACATCCAACATGGGCGACTCCGGAACACGAAAGGCTGGTTCTTGAGTGGAACCATCACCATCGTCGTGGCCATACCCGAGGTACGGACTGAGGGAGCGCTTGAGGGTCGAAAGGTTATCGTTTGCAAACAGCAGACAAACACCAGCGCATGACGATTCGGCAGGTCCCTGGCTTCTGCTGCTGACCGTATTGGCGTTTTGGAAGACTTGAGTGATTTGCTTGCACAAAACGCGACGAAGCTGATTCTGATACTCGCTCATCGATTTGCTGCGTATGGTTCGCAAGTCTGATGCGCCAATGATTAGTTCGCCGTGTCTCCAAATGTTCTCAAGAGCCTTCATAGATCTCTGAAATGTCTGAAGTCTTGTTTTGTACAATCGATTCTCTGCCAATATTGGCTCTAAGGCCTTCTTCATCGCAGTCAGCATTTGCAGGTCGGCTTCTTTGAGCTTTCCTGATGTCACAATGGTAGGAAAGCCACTAGTGGGCTTCTTGATTGAGTTTGCTTTGATGGAAGCGTTTCCTTTGTGTGGGGAGGCCGACTTCCGACTCATAGCAGCCGACTTGGCGGGGGAGTCGAGCTTTTGCTGTGAAGAGGAAGACTTGAAATTCAATGCGAACGGAGTTGGACCGAGACGCAGACTAGGTGCGTCATTCTTGCGTGGGGAAGAAACTTTGGTCGAATGGTTGGAAAGGATTGACTTGATCGAGTCGTTCTTCTGCAAGGAACTTGGCTTGCCGTGTGCACTTGCGGCTTCTGGTGAAGGGATGACTTGCTGGACTGTTCGTTCTGACAAGTGTCTTGTGAGTGGCGTTGGAGATGGAGTCTTTTCTTGGAGTGCGTTAAGTAGCTGCTGCACTGCGACTACCTGGTTCTCTTGACAGATGGGTTGATCACCTCCATCTTCCATGTCATTGAATAGATCCACATCGTCGTCTTGGTCTTGACAGATTCGAATCTCCACCGGCTCATGCTCAGAGCGACACTGCTTCTTTCTGGTCTCAACAACACACGAGAGTAATACACCGAAGATTTCCATGAACTCACGGTCCCAGGGCTTCTCACGCTCTAAAAGCACTTCCACAACACCGTGAGGCTTCTGCTGTTGGTCATCTAGCACCACCATTGCGGCCAGCACAAGAGGTTTCTTGGTTTGATTGGCATCCAATCTGACGTCGATCTCTTGATGGACAAAGGCTGCTGCGCGCACTCTTACAAACTCTTCTTCAAACACTACGAGCGAGCTTCCCGTCTGAGTAGTGTACACTTCACTGGCAAAGCGATGCAACCATAGAGAGAAGCATGAGTGGACAGAGCCACTTTCCTCCACACAATTGTCGGCATCCAGGTCTTGGTCGCTCTCGGTTTGACTGCTACGAGGAGAGGCGTTCGAGGCCATGAAGAGACCATCAGGTGATTGTTCGGCTGCAAAGGTGACCGTGTTTCGGGTGGATTTGGTCGAGTTCTGTAGAGGAGCCAGCGCCAACACGATTCTTCCAGCCAACCCACAGGTCTCCCACTGCAACGGAAGCTGAGTGTGCTCGAGAATCACTTTGTCATCGTCTATGGGGATCCATTTCACGCATTTACACGGCAAAAACTCACTCACAAGTGTCTCAATCGCACGGGAAAACTGCGGAACTGTGGCAAAGCTGAAGCGTACGAGCGTGACACAACTGGTGAGCAACGCTTTGACCAGTCGCTCTTTGTGCTGAAGTTTTTGCTCAAAGTGCTGCTGCTGAAAGTTGCTTTCGAGTCTTTTGAGCTGTTTCTTGAGCGATTTCAGACGCTCCAGCGTCGGAATGTTGCGCACTGCTGCCAATTTGGACCCCAGTGGAACCGGATGCACCCGCGCGTGGTCGGTCAACTCGTCTCCCAGCGCGGAAGACAACGAACCTGAGGACGAAGAAGAACAAGGAGACAGAGGATACTCTGCTGGTGGGCCAGTGATCTCGCGCAAAAGCGCCAGAAGATCGTCCAAGCCATCGCGTGATGCACTCATCTCCGTGGACTTCAACTCCACTTTGCCTGCTTTGTGAAGCGACACTGTTAAATAGCAGGTAGTATTTCAGTCAGTTTAATACGGTACTAGGACCAGCTACTGTGGGACAGGTCCCGATCCAAGTCATTCAAAACTGCTGTTACCTGCCTTGGTGACCTGTGACACAGCACTTGTGCTTACGTCAAGTGAGACCAAGGCATTCCATGATCCTGATCTTGACTCAACACCATGGAAATGACTTAATGGGTTTTTGGGGTGTTCATTTGTGAGCTTTTACTGTTTATTGTGTCTGCCACGGTTTCTCGTTCTCCATGGATTTGTCCGTATAAACGACCGTATAGTCCAGTATATACCATGGGTGGCCCAGATGCAACTCACCAACTCGCAATCATGGTGGTCCATCATAGCCGTATGATGATCTTCACAACATACGAGTCATTCTTGCTTGCAAGGAATAGAAGAGGCAAAAGGCAACAACAGATCTGATGACAAGTGCTTTGAGAGTTGCTCACCTGCCCAAGTAACCCCATTGACTTGCAAATGCATTTATTGGCCCAAAGTATGTGGTGCTGTGCGTCACAGAATCCGCCAGCGATTTGGGATCAATTGCAGTGTAGGGGTAGGGTCTCAACTTTAAAATGACATCATTCAAGGCGGGCTTCTGCTCCTGGCGCCTGTTGATTGGCTAAAATCTTCACGGTATGAACCCTACCCTGCGGTCTGGGCTGCCCAATAGTGGGACCATTGCGTAATTTTTGTGGTTGGTTGGTAATTTATTGGCGTAATCTTTCTGTTTCTTTCCTTTTTCTTTTGCTGTTTGCCCATTGCGTGAGTGAGTGCTGTATGAAGCAAGGGATAAAGCGGTAGCAAAGGAAAGGAAGACGTCCCCACCAGAAGCAACCCACGGCAAATCATCGCATTGCATTGTCTCACTTTCGCATCAAGTCGATCCGTTGGGCTCTCCGGTAGGCAGTCCGAGACCAAACGCACGAGGTGTCGACCGTTCCGCTTGGTGTCTGTCTCGCTTTGTCGTTGAGTCGGCGCAGCGAATCACATCAAGCAGCCGCCACGTGGCTTTGTAGTGGACTGGGTGGGAGGGCAGCATAAGCGCACACAAGCAAGAGTCTCACCGTCGTCGGAAGTGGAATCAGACTCAGACGCCCGCGGGAAAAGAAAGCAAAAGCAAAAAGCTCTTCTTTCTTTGATACGAGATGAAGCAGTATGCAACCAGAGTCAGCAAGTTTCGAAGGGGCTCTCGGCTGTGGCTGGTGGTGGCGCTGCTGGCAATGGCACTGATAGGAATGATGGGCATGACGATTGCTGCGCAGACGCATGGTGTTGCTGCGACGACCCCCGTGGAAGTCGATCCTATGGAAGACGTTGTCGTCACTGGCACCGCGGATGGATTCGTGTATGGACTCGACGCATGGACGGGTGAGGTGCTTTGGATGTTCGATTCCGGAGGCGCCATGTTGGAAATGGGTCAGTGTCCGGTTCACTCGACGCAACCGTCATCTTCGTCTTCGGCATCTTCTTCATCTGCTTCTGCTACGTCTTCTTCGCTTGACAGCGCCGCGAGAGGGAGCTCTGCCAAGACCTCATCGTCTCTTGCTAAAACAAAACCCGAAGGCATCGTGTCAGAGCTCATTCCGTCACTCGATGGACGGTTGTTTCATATCTCTCCAATGTGAGTGGTATTCGATCTTTGGTGGATGCCGTTGATGGGACTGACGATTGCATGAACGTTCTGACTACTCAGGAACAAGCAATTCAAGCAACTGGACATCACGGTCATTGATCTCGTCAATGCAAACGGGCCAATACGGCTTCAAGATGACAACCTTTCGGACGTGCTCTTTTTCGGCGAGAAACACACGCGTTTGTTCACGGTGGACATTCTCAAAGGGGTTTTACTGGAGCCATTTGCGTCCCATCGCGCCGAGACCAGCAGAACACTCTTTTTCGGACGTTCCGAGTACAAGACTCGTGTTGTGGATTCACAAGATCCTTTGATGGCGCGGTGCATCACCATTTCCGAGTTTTTCGTTCAGTTTGCGACCAACTCACGGTGCTCATATGAACAACGAAAAAGGCAGCACTTGGAGCAGTATCTTCCTCCAGAGATTTACGTGGAAAAAAGCGAAGAAGATGTGGAGACATCGACGCGAATCGTGGGGTACCATCCGCTCACAGGCAGCAAGTTATGGGAATGGCGAACATCCAAAGAGCTCAATTCTCTTCATGGTATCTCTGCTTCAAGGGGCCTCGCGTTTTATGAATGGAGCGTTCGAGGACCATCGTCGTTGGCTGCCAAACGTGAAGCCAACAACAACAAGCTGCTGAGTGCTATTCCGTCGCACGCTTCCAACAAAAAGTTCAACAACAATCGCGAGCAACTTGCACTGGAAGATGCAAAGGCCAGTGCTGAAGTCACTTTGGAGGTGGAAGTTGAAGCTGACGGTAGTTTCCCTGTTGATTCAATGGGAGTTGCACACACAACGCGAAAGAACCATCGATCGTTGGAAGAAGAATTGCGCTTGCGGTTCATTGAGGGGAGTTACTTTTTGGAGAGCCATGAACTCAGCAGTTCGAGCGGCTCCTTATACTTCGATTCATCAGCGTTTGAAGAAGAGCACAGCTGGAAGCATCGCTGGAAAGACCGCAAATTCTGGAAAACAATTGAGAATGATGGCAAGAAGGGTGTGTTTATCACCTACAAGCATGTGGCAGCGATGATCGCCGGAACTGTGCTCGCTTGTGTGTTGATTGCTTGGACGTGTTATGTGATGGGATTGTCGAGTTCCTTTGCAAAGACAGCGATGAAAACGATCGATAAATCCAAGTTCTTCGTGTCTCATGTGCATCAATTGACAATTGACCGGCCAGGGCAAGAGAGAATTACAATCTCCAGTGTCATCAGTCGATCTCTTGTGTCAGAGAACAGTCTGATGCTCATGGACGATGACGAAGCGATGTCAAATTTCACTAAGCTTGCTGCGACTGAAGCTGCTTCAATTCTTTCAGGTGAAAAAACTCCTGGCTCGCAACTGCGACTGGCTCTCGACCAAAGTGGCTTTTTCTCCAATGCTCAGCTGTCAGACAAGCTGTCGTCGCCGTTTTTGCTTGACAACAAACCGAGCGTTGCAGTCGAAGAACAAACGTGCTCTGATTTTTTCAAATCCGAGCAAGTGGAGATGATCGAGGGAGATGATGATGGAGTGGAAGAACTATCGTCCAGTCAGGGAAGCAGCAACAGCAACGCATGTAGCAGTGCCCCCATCAACAGCAACAGTGCGAGCTCTATGCTGGAGAGCGAACCGTCAGAGGATCCAATCAGTGCTTCGTCTTCGACAACTGCTTTTTCTGAGAATGCATCTAAGTCGACTGGAAGTAAGAGTGGCAATGAATCACCAGATCCTGCACGAAAATCGTCGTCATCGTCATCTGGCAGCGGTCCTGACACAGAAGTGTTGTTTCCGTATGTGTGTCAGAGTCGGTTTGCAAACGAATTCAAGGAGATTTCTGCAATTGGCAAGGGTGGCTTTGGTCAAGTGATTTTGGCGGAGAATCGTTTGGATGGACGCAAATATGCAATCAAGCGTGTGGGGCTTAATCTGAAGAACCAGACATCAAAGACTCTTCAAAAGTTTTTACGTGAAGTCAAGATTCTGGCCTTGCTTGATCACCCAAACATTGTTCGCTACTACCAAGCCTGGTTGGAACGTATTGACGTTGTGAGCGACGCTGGAACTGACAAGAGTACCAAGCACAAGATGCCTGTTTCCAACTCAACAGGAAATCTACTTGCACCAATCTCAGAGATGGACTATTTCTCTAAGGATCATCACAGCAGCAGCAGTGATGAGAACGATCCCTTTGACACGTCTCGCCGGTTTGTTGTGGAAGAGGACAGTAACGATGGCTTCGAATGGGAAAGAGACTCGGAAGAGAACATATCAGACAACGCTTGGAAGGAAGAGGACTTGAGCGAAGAAGAGCGGGTTGCATGGCATCACTATCATGACAAGCGCAGCATAGCTGGTTCTAAACGACTGTTTTCCGCCCGGAAGCAGGTCAGAGACAGCTCAAGCAAGGTGGGAAAGTATCTTGAACCCGACACAACAGGGAATCAACTGGAGCAGTGCGACCATTGGCTGTATATTCAGATGCAGTATTGTTCAGGTCGTAACCTGGGTGATTTCCTCGCGATTCCGAATCGACCTCGCGATATCTGGAGAATGATGCGAATTTTTGTCCAGATTACTAGTGCGCTTGCGCATGTCCATTCGTGTGGATTGATCCATCGTGATCTTAAGCCTGCGAATATCTTTGTGGCAGACGCTGAAGCTGACTCGATCAAACTTGGTGATTTTGGACTTTCGCGTTACGCAGCGAATGTGAATATGAATATGAATCATCCACTGTCCTCTTCTTCCACAGCCAGCACTATCAATAGCAGTGAAGGGCCATCGACTCTTCCAAAGACGGGGGAACAACTTACTGAAGCCGCGTCAGCAACTCCTCTTCCTCCTTTGATGCCAGTATCGTGTGAATCGAGCGAACGAAAAGCACCGTTGTCATGGTCAAGGTCTGGGATCTCGTCGTCGGGGTTTGCGGAGAGCACCGATAACACAGCAGGGGTGGGTACATACCTGTATGCAAGTCCTGAACAAGTGGCAGGCAAGAAGTACAGCTCCAAGACCGACATGTATTCCTTGGGCATGATCCTGTTTGAGATGTGCTGTGATCCTTTTGTGACTACAATGGAGCGATACAACACACTGCGCAATGCACGAGATGGCGTGTTTGGAGATGAATTCAGTCGAAAGATGGATCAAGAATGTCCAGAAATGCTGCAAATGCTTGCTTTGTTGCTTTCCAAAGATCCGGCAACGCGACCAAATGCTGAAGAACTGGTGGCATGGAGCCAACAACTCTATGATGTTCTCCACTTGCAGCATGCTCAAGTACAACAGCAACAGCAGCAGCAACCTCAAATCTTGCGTTCGCCATTGCACAAGCCACTCAACGGGCCATCGTCATTTGTCTCGACGAATGATAACCATTTGTGGCTGGGGAACGACGGTCGTCTTCATCATGAAGAACCTCACCATGGCTTGCACCGGCGGCCTGTCAACGGAAACGGCACGACGGAAAAGACATTTGTGCTTCAGGTGGAAGCGAAAAGTGAGGACGAGCTGTCAGGCGATGGGTTGACAACGGATGCGTTTCAGCAGTCGCCACGCCAGCGAGTACCCAACCACAACTTATTGCGTGATATTTGTGAATTGATCAGCCAGTTGGGAACTCATGGCAAGATGGAGATTAAGCGCTGTGGCGTCCAAGTGCAGGATGGAGGTGTGCAAGTGCTGGAGTTCGAGCTGGAAGCCGACTGCAAGATGGAGACGCGAGTGATCTCGTCAATTGAGGCTCTGTCCAGTGTCAAAAGCGTTTGGCAAGTTGTTTGAGAGTGGGTGGTCAATGATCACAACAAAAGTCCGCAATGTAATTTTATCAGAAATACAGTTAAGAGTTAGAAAAACGTGGTTGTACATTGTACAGCCCAAGATTACTCTGTGCTGGATCAGTTACCATTCTCCAAGAGACCATTAGGACCTGCTCCAAAAACATCGTCGTCATCGTGTACAACGCTTCGAACACCCAACTGTTGTATCCGTTTTGTGTGTGCCTGTCTTTGGTGGGCAAATGAGTACCAAGAGATCTTGGAAGCAATGGCCAAGGAGTGATACAGTATTGGTCAAGTGATTTTGGTGGAGCTCTGATGGTACGACTCAATCTGAAGAAATAGACGTCTGTTAATTGCTGTTTTCACCAGAAAGAATCGATGCAGTGTCCGAGGAAAGTATTGAGAGTTGTATCAGCAATACTACTTCTGATACGACACTTAGAAAGAATGATGTGAATCAAACACCGATCTATCTGGGCATCAAGTATAAAACACTTCTTACGGTCCGGGAATACCTTTGCAGGGATCGGTTACCATTCTCCGATGACCTTTCATTAGAGCAAGATGCAAGTTGCCGACAGAAGGGGAGTATGGCTGTGGGTCTTCTTGCTCTGGTGTGTCTGCACAGTGCTCGCGAGTCTGCAAGTTGAAGTGAGCTTCACCCATGACACTGTGGGTGCTGACGGCGGGATGACCATCGCGTTGCACACCGGAGGTGTTGAGGTGCCAGCTGATGCCGTGCTGACGATCCAGTTCAATGCGCTGTTTGTCGTCACCGAGACAGCGTCTTTGGAGCAAACCCCGCTCCCAGGCGCACCGGACGGAACCCCCTTGTTCTCTGTCGCCATGAACGCGAATCAGAATAAGATGATCCTCTCTCGAGACGGCACTGGAATGCCTCTGGAAGGCGATGTCTTGCTGACTTTTGTGCTTGCTGGCGTCAACAACCCACCCACAGCTGGCACTGCCCCGATCGGAACAATAAAGATGACGTCAATGAATGACAATGCAAGTGTGCTAGCCTCCATCGAGTTGGGCTCGGTGCTCATCCGCCCTGGAGCTATCTTGAATGCCCAAGTGGCAATCGCCCCACTGATCAGCGGAAGAACCTCGACACTTGCGCTTGATGTGACCCTCGCCGATCCGCTTCCAGACAACGGCAAGATTCTGTTACATTTCACGCGCTTGTACCAGGGAAGTCTTAGTGGCGTGTTACTCAACCAAGTCGACCAAGACGCTGGTCAAGAAAACAACATGTGGGCGCTTGACCGAGCTGCAGACGGTTGCCTATCGCTGTCACTCCATTCCGCTTCTGGAAATGCGACTCCTGCCATGTTCCATGCGACTTTTGTGCTGGATCACCTGACGAACCCGCTGTTGGAAGGTCCAATTGGTCGATCACTACGTGTCGAGTCCGTGGACGCCGACCTCGAGATCATTGACCAGAGTCTGGTGGATACCACCAGTATGTTTCTACAGCAGGCACGAGTACAAATAAACCAAACGCGCATGTTCATTGAAGAAGGAGGTGCTACGCCTGCCGAGTATTCTGTGACTCTATCATCCGCTCCGACAAGCCAATTGGTCGTAGAGATCATGTATGACGATGCCAAACTTGCAGTCACTCCCAGCCAAATTGTCTTTTCGAACTTGAACTGGTCAAATCCTGCAGTTGTAGGAGTGCAAGCAAAGGAAGATTGGACGTTTTCAGAAACCTCGCAGCCCGTAGAGATCCGACATCAACTTGTGGATCTTCCTGATGACAGTTTTGCCTCGTCCATCGATTCTGTTTTCGTTCAGATCATCGATAATGATCTTCCGTTTGCTCACTTGTCCGCTGTCCGCGGCGCCATCGTCCTATCGATACACGATTTCGCCTACGAAATCGTACTATTATCCAAACCAACGTCTCTAGTGACTGTGGACATCGTCTCGCAAAAAGCGTTTGTCTCGACCAACCCCCAGCAACTGATGTTTGACCCAGCAAACTGGAACACACCACAACAAGTTACCGTCTTTGGAGTTTCGTCGCCAAATGCGGTTATTGGACTCGTCGAAATTGACCACCGTGCGTCTTCACTGGATCCCAGCTTTGACTCGACTAAGCGAAACGTCTTCTTGCCGCAAGATCAGTTGCTGGTTTTCTACGATGATCAGCTATCCGTGTGTCCAGCCGGATTTGCTTGTACGGACTTGTATCACAGCCCGACGGCTTGTCCTTCGGGAACATATTCTCCTTTGGGTGATGTCGCTTGTCATGCTTGTCCACGAGGGCATTCTTGTGAAGACGCCACTTCTCTTCCAGCCCCTTGCAGCATAGGAACCTTCAGTCGTGAGAGTGCGAGTCAATGCGAAATCTGCCCTGCGGGATACTCATGTAGCGATCCAGCCAGTGAGCCTGCCCAATGCCCCCATGGATCGTACAGTGAAGACGGATCCACCATTTGTGGAGCGTGTCCTCAAGGCTATTCATGTATCGATCCAGCCAGCCCGCCAGCTATCTGCTCTACTGGAGACTATGCCTTGCAAGTAAGACGATGGGTACTTGCAGTGAAAAGAAGTCACTAATTCTCCGATCTGCTCATCTAGGGTGACGGTGTATGTCGGACGTGCCCAGCCGGCTCTTACTGCCCAAGTCCACTGGAACTTCCCAAAGCCTGCGACCCGCCATCCTTCTCCGTCGCTGGAAGCCCTGTCTGCCAGACATGTCCCGCTGGTCATCGATGCACAAACGCGGCTCAAGTGCCGGTCAGCTGTGAAGCTGGAACATTCTCCTCTGCTGGCGAGACTCTGTGCCATGCTTGTCCAGCCGGTCACTTTTGTCCAACCGGCACCGAGGTGCCTCAGAAATGTACTCCAGGGACCTTCAGCGCCGACAATGCAACCGCGTGCCAGCCATGTCCAGCAGGCTACGCGTGCAATGATCTGTCCGTCACTCCTCTTCCATGTGCCATGGGGTCATACAGCATCGCCGGGTCCGCGTCTTGCAGTCAGTGTCCGAAGGGATACAAGTGCGTGAATCCATCAACAGTTCCATCTCTGTGTCCGAGCGGAACCTACAGTGCGGCGGTGAGTTTTACTTGTATGTGAGTGTCGTGTTCCTTTTCGGTGTTTGACACTTCTCCATGTTGTAGGGTGAGACCGACTGCCATAGTTGCCCAGCCGGAAAGTATTGTCCCGATCCTTTCGAGATACCAACGCTGACTTGTTCGAGTGGCACTTTCTCGACTGGAGGACAAGCGGCCTGTACTCCATGTCCAGTTGGATACAGCTGTCCAGCCATCAATGGAACGTTGAATGCACTCTGTCCTCTCGGAACCTACTCGAATGGATCGGCAGTGTCGTGTTCGGCATGTCCACCAGGTTACGAATGTCCTGATCCTGTCAACCACGAGGTGGTTCCTTGCGCTGCTGGTTCGTTCAGCTCTGGAAGCGCAGGGAAATGCTCACCGTGTCCAGCAGGTCACTCATGTCCTGAAGCAACAGTGAGCCCAGTTGTGTGTCCTGCAGGGACATTTGCATTGGAGGTGGGTAATGCTGTGATTGTTCCCAACACTTGAAGTGACTTAGCGTCGTTGTGTTTCAGGGTGACAGCGAGTGCCACACATGCCAAGCTGGCACATATAGTGCCAGAGGCTCCCAAGCCTGCAGTTCATGTCCCACAGGTCACTCGTGCACGGACCCATCCGTTTCACCAGCATCATGTCCTTCAGGGACATATGCCCTGGCTGTAAGATACAGGACCTCTAGTCAAAGCCATGATGCGTGGTACTAACACTCACACCTGGCAGGGCGACGGTGTATGTCGGACGTGCCCAGCCGGCTCTTACTGCCCAAGTCCACTGGAACTTCCCAAAGCCTGCGACCCGCCATCCTTCTCCGTCGCTGGAAGC
>JAMFLO010000267.1:21059-47925 GCA_027475765.1 Paralagenidium karlingii
TGAATGCACTCTGTCCTCTCGGAACCTACTCGAATGGATCGGCAGTGTCGTGTTCGGCATGTCCACCAGGTTACGAATGTCCTGATCCTGTCAACCACGTGGTTCGCTGTGCTGATGGTACTTTCAGCACTGGTGGTCAACAAACATGTACACCATGCCCTCCAGGTTACGCCTGTCCGAGTACCTCGGATGGTTATCAAGTTCCCTGTCCGCCAGGGTTCTTCTCTCTTGGCAAGCAAGCGTCTTGCACACCATGCCCCGCAGGGTACAAGTGTCTCACTGCATTTGGGACCGGCGTGACTCAATGCAATGACGGATGGTACTCTCCAGAAGGCTCAACCGCGTGCTTAGAATGCCCCAGAGGGTACTACTGTGATTCTCCGGATGAACCACCCAAAAGATGCTCTGTTGGTTACTACAGTCTGTATGGATCCACCTCCTGCATAGCGTGTGACCCCGGATACGAGTGCCCACGATCGGATCAACTGCCTCAGCCGTGTCCGATTGGGTACTACAGTGAAGGCACTGCTCCTAATTGTCGGTTGTGCAACCCCGGATACAAGTGCAGCTTGGCGTCGACAAGTCCCACACCACCGCAAGATGCCTGTCCGTTAGGTGGATACTGCAATCCAGCAACGACTTTCTTTCTTTGCCCAGCAGGAACTTACGGGAACGTCACTGCTGGCGAGGTAGGGGCTCTAGCAATTGTCTTGCCCAGTCCGTACTAACTGTGATGAGGTTTTTCCACGTAGAGCCTGGATCAAGCGTGTAGCATTTGCCCTGAAGGATACTATTGCGGAATGGGCAGCACGCCGTTGAGTTATCAGATTTGTCCTCCGGGTTACTATTGTCCAGAAGGAACCAAGCGAGCATCCGATAATCCTTGTCCAGCAGGGACGTACAACGAACTGCAAGGTCAAACGAGCATCAGCTCTTGCAAATTGTGCCCCGCTGGAATGTACTGTGATCTCGGATCACGCGAACCAGACCAATGCCCGTCTGGCTACTATTGCCAGGCAGGAACCAAGTCGTATGATGAGTATCCTTGCCCAGCCGGAACCTACAGCGGACCTCAAACGGGTCTCGTACTTGCCTCTGAATGCCATTCGTGTGAGCCTGGCAGCTATTGCCCAGAGGCAAGTGTCACTCCGACGAAATGCCCAGCTGGTAGTTACAACCCCAACACTGGAGCTGCAACCATTTACGAATGCCTTGACTGTCCTGCCGGTTGGTCGTGCCCTCAAGTGGGACAGTACGAATACGTTGATCGTTGTGCCAAAGGTCATTTCTGTCCAGCTGGCACTGCTATTGCAACATCCAGACCATGTCCAGCCGGAACGTACACCGAACAGGACGATCTGATTCGACAGGCAGACTGCACGATATGTCCTGAGCGTAGTGCGTGCCTGGTTGGAACCGGCGGAGAGACCCAAACGATGCTGGACTGCGCTGCTGGATTCTTCTGTCCCAACGGAACGGAATATCCGAGACAATACCCGTGTCCTCCTGGTTTTTGGAGCTCCAGCACCTCGCTTGCGGCGGCGAGTGAATGTGAAATCTGTCCTGTAGGAAAATACTGCACGGGTGGCAAATCGTACGTGGATGGGGACTGCAGTGCGGGGTACTACTGCCCGCTGGGTACCCCTTCGAGGACCGAATATCCCTGTCCAGCTGGCACTTACACAGCCAAGACGTGGATCTATGAACCCAGTCAGTGCGATGACTGTCCTCCTGGATCGTATTGTCCGGCGGCATCTGTGGCGCCGATTCGCTGCAAAGCAGGCTCGTATTCCTCTCAGAACAATACCCAGTCGGTGGGTCCTGGAAACGCGTGGCCTTCATGTGTCACGTGTCCGGCAGGTTACTACTGTGTGGATGGTTCGGTTGCTCCGACACCGTGTGGTCGAGGCTACTACTCATCAAGCGGATGGAAAGCATGTGTGGCATGTGAACCTGGATACTTTTGCAACAGCGAAACGACAAGTACTCAGAGTATGAAAGCGAGTCTCATCAGTTGGCAACAACCTGGATCACTCTACGGGGAGTGCTACAATGGCACGTACTGTCGAAGAGGAACGGATCATGAACCAGCTCTCGGCATTGATGCATGTCCAGCAGGTTACTATTGTCCTAAAGCAACCCCAGCGCCTGTGATTTGCCCCGCTGGAACATACAGCAATCTAACAGGTCAAGATAGCCTCGACGATTGTATTCCCACCCCTGCAGGCTACTACAGTCTCGCGGGTGCGTTGGCACCAGCCGGGGAGTGTGATCCAGGGTTCTATTGTCCTTTGCGATCTTCTTCCAAGACCCAAGTGCCTTGTCCGGCTCGCTACTACCTGAACCGAACTGCTGGTGAAAGTGAGGACGATTGTGCCGTCTGCATCTCTGGCTACTACTGCCCAAGAGCTTCAGCGTATCCGATCCTGTGCCCGACGGGTTACTACTGCCGAACAGGTGTCGATGCTCCTGAGCCCTGTCCAATTGGAACGTTTGCCAACATGACGGGTCTAAGAGCTGTTGAAGATTGCTTTGCCTGTTCTCCTGGGATGTATTGTGACTCGACAGCTCTTACGGTTCCACGCGGACTTTGTGACCCAGGATATTACTGCACACTCGGAGCGTATACCTCGGCACCAATGACGTACGATTTTGCTGTCTACGGCGTCAGCAGTCGCCACACAGGCGGTGTATGCCCTCCAGGTGCCTATTGTCCACTTGGTTCATCCTCGCCAATCTTATGTCCTCCAGGCACGTTCAACAATTTCACTGGCCTTGAACTGGTCGAGCAATGCGTTGCTTGTCCGCCAGGGAAGTACTGCGAGACCCCAGGGCTCCTTCTCCCGACTGATGATTGTTTCGGCGGATTCTATTGCACTGGTGGTGCAGCCACTCCGACTCAACTCACTGCACAACCTGGCTTTTTCACCAAGAGTGGAGCTTCGTCTCCCGAGCCATGTGCTCCCGGAACGTTTAATCTGTACGCTGCTCAGAGCACTTGTGTGGATTGTCCGGCGGGGTACTTTTGTGGAACCCCGGGGACAATTGAGCCGGTCATCTGTCCTGTGGGGCACTTCTGTCCCGTGAACACGGCTCTTCCTGTGAAATGCCCACCCGGGAGCTTCAGCAACATCACTGGATTGATGCAAGTCGCGCAGTGTGAGCCATGTCCCGCTGGCTTGTACTGTGACTCGTACGGTCTGACCACCCCAAGTGGGAGCTGCACTCAGGGCTTCGTGTGTTCGGGGGCATCCTCGGTTCCGAACCCGGTGAGTCAAACAGGGTATGTGTGTCCCGCTGGCCACTATTGTCCGACTGGCTCCAGCGTTGAAACCAAGTGTCCTCCTGGTACATATCGTGGAGCACCAGGAGGTGTCTCCCTTGCCGATTCCTGTCTGCCCTGCTCCGCTGGAATGTTTTGTGAAGGTTTTGCGCTCACCCAACCCTCTGGTCAATGCGAACCTGGGTACTTTTGCGTCTCAGCGGCCAAATCCTCGATGCCCATCGATGGCAGCACCGGCGATTTCTGTCCAACGGGATTCTATTGTCCCAAGGGAACTTTTACTCCAACGAAATGCAGTGCCGGCAGCTACGCAGCTCAAAAAGGTCAATCAAGTTGTACGGATTGTCCACAGGGTTTCTATTGTGATGGCGTTACAACGGATCGATACTTTGACTGTCCGATGGGGTTCTTCTGTCCAAACAACACCAGGGCGCCGCCGTTCGCGTGTCCGATTGGCACATTTGGCAATCAGACGAATCGGTTTCAGCAAAGTGACTGCTTGCTGTGTTTACCAGGCCATTTCTGTAGCGATGAGGGCCTGACCAAGCCTACGGGACGGTGTGCACCGGGTTTCATGTGTCCAGAGGGTTCTCAGAACGAGTTTGGCAAGACCGCGACGATGGAAAAGCACGTGTGTCCGCCTGGGTTTTACTGTTTGGAAGGAACGTTCACGCCCACGCCATGTCCACCCGCAACGTTTTCCAACCTGTCAGGGTTGACTTCTGTGAGTGAATGCACGAGTTGCAGCATGGGAAGCTATTGCTCCGATAGTGGACTGGTGCAGCCGAGTGGCGAGTGTGACCCTGGCTTCTACTGCAAGCTGGGTAATGATTTTGGGAAACCGACCACCGGCGTCACGATCAGAAATGGATTGAGTTTCGGTGGCGACAGCTGTCCGATCGGATCGTATTGTCCACGAGGCTCCATGTCTCCTCTCTTGTGTCAAGCAGGAACCTATTGCGACGCGATTGGATGCTCGGAATGCCACCCATGTCCTGCCGGCTTCTTTTGTCCGCTTGGAAGTGGAAGCTACGTTGGAAATGATTGTCCACAGGGTTACTTCTGTCCCGAAGGAACTGGCAATTCACAAGCAAATCCGTGTCCGCCAGGGTCGTATGGAAGTCGCAAAGGACTTCAAGCCGTTGACCAATGTACACCAGCTCCTGGAGGGATGTACGTTGATGTGTATGGAGCAACCCAACCAAGCGGCACGTGTCTGAGTGGCTTCTTCTGCAGCAATGGGTCTGTGTCGGCAACACCGGACGATGGTCCCACTGGAGGTCCATGCAATGCCGGGACTAATTGTCCAGCCAACTCCGCCTATCCCATTGTTTGCGCTGCTGGGTTCTACTGTTCTTCAACAAACACAGAAAAGGCTCTACCATGTGCTGCCGGTTTCTACTGCATCCAGGGATCGTACACATCGTCGCCCACCGGCCAAACCAACTCACTTGGTATGATCGGCAATGTGTGTCCGGCGGGCCATTATTGTCCAACTGGAACGAGCAACCCGGTTCCGTGTCCTCCGGGATCATACTCAGAGAACTCCCAGAACAGCCAACTCAGTGATTGTCTCCCATGTCCGGCTGGGTTCGTGTGTGTGGCTTCAGGAATTGTCACGCCCACACAGAAATGCGATGCAGGATTCTTTTGTGAGGGCGGTGACAAGCAGTCGACTCAGCGTTGTCCCATTGGCCATGAGTGTCCTGAAGGAACGTCAACCCCTCAGCCGTGTCAACCTGGCTTCTACAGCGACGAAGAAGGCCTTGCAGCTTGCGAACCGTGCCCGAAGCGCTTTTACTGTCAAGGAGAAGGTTCTGTCACTCCAGTGATGTGTCCGGCCGGATACTATTGTCCACTGGGAACCCCGCTATCAACGAAGTATCCTTGCCCAGCAGGCACGTTCAGTAATGCCACGGGTCTCGCAAGCGCTTCCGAGTGTACTGCCTGTCCTGCTGGCAAGTATTGTTCAGGGCAACCACCAACCGGTATGTCTGCGGCCGAAACAATCGGCTTTGCAACTTTGTGTCGACACTGGAGCTAATGTGTTTATGTGGTTTAGGTACACCGACGGGATTCTGCGCTGCAGGTCATTACTGCGAATCCGGAGCATACACGTCAGAGCCAACAGACGGAACAACGGGAGATCTGTGTGAGGAAGGATACGTGTGTTTTGGGGGTGCCACAACGCCCGATCCTAGCGATGGAATCACAGGCAAAATCTGTGATCCTGGTTTCTTCTGTCCACGGGGCTCCAGCGTTCAGATTCCCTGCGCTAAAGGCACGTTTAACCCGAACAAGGGCCAGCATACCTGTCGTGCGTGTCCTGCAGGAAACTACTGCAACACAAACTCGGTAGCGCCCGCATTGTGTCCTCTGCGTTACTATTGTCCGGAGGCAACTACCGAGCCCATTCTCTGTCCAAGTGGGTCATACGGGCGTGAGGTAACACACTTGTTTTGCTCATTCTATTCCGTTCAGTACGAACTCACTTGGGGTTCATTTGATAGGCCAATCTGACAAGTACCGCCGACTGTGCAGCGTGTGAAGCTGGGAAGTATTGCGTAGGTGGCACTTTGA
This sequence comes from Paralagenidium karlingii, assembly GCA_027475765.1. Taxonomy (NCBI): domain Eukaryota; phylum Oomycota; class Peronosporomycetes; genus Paralagenidium; species Paralagenidium karlingii. The sequence goes on from JAMFLO010000267.1 coordinate 26,923, forward strand.
CAGCTACTTGTTCGGCTGGGTATTACTGCAAGTTGCTCAATGTCCGACCAGACCCACCGGGGTTGCTCTCGGCGGCAGCGATTGCCAACAAATCTCTTGGTTTTGACTATGGAGGGCCCTGTCCCATTGGCCATTACTGTCCAGAAGGAGATGCAGATCCCATTCCCTGTCCGAACAAGACTGCTCGGCTAGAGACCCATGGAGCGAGTGTGAATGACTGTGCGCCGTGTCCCGATGGAATGACCTGTGAAGACGGCGCAAGAACACTGGTGTGCCCGCCAGGTCATTACTGCCCACAAGGACTGAGTCAGATTGAGTGTCCGGAGGGTACATACAACTTATCACCAGGCAAATCACGACTCGAGGACTGTCTGCCGTGTAGTGCGGGGCTGTTGTGCAACCGGACGGCTATTGCGGATCCTTCCAATTACGAATGCCCGCCAGGAAGCTTCTGCCTCAGAGGAGAGTCGGTGCCTCATAGCTGTCCTGCAGGCACGTATCGCAGTTCAACTGGCGGCCACTCTGTGGCAGATTGTTCAGTGTGTCCAGGCGGATATGCATGCACCGAAGGTACGATTAAACCGTCCGTCTGCGACAGCAACTATTATTGCGAACCTGGAAGTGGTGCACCTCGCGTGTGTCCTGCTGGATACTATTGTCCATTCAACACAAGCGAGCCGATCATTTGCCCTGGAGGTTACTACTGCCCACAAGGAGTTAATGCCACCACCATTTGCACTCGAGGTCAATACTGCCCTGAGGGATCTCATCAGCCGACACCATGTCCACTTGGGTACATTGGTCGCGAGACGGGTCTATCGGGTCTTTTGGTGCGCCTGATCGACTCTTGTGAGCCGTGTCCTGCCGGAACAGTCGGCGTCGATCCCAATCGAACAATCTGTGAGATCTGCCCGGAAGGATTTGTTTGCAAGCCAGCAACCAAGGCTCGCTATCCGGCTTCACTTGAGGTCGACGGTGGCTATCCATGTCCCAAGGGCTTTTATTGTCCCGAAGGAAGCTCGTATGCAAGACCATGTCCAAGTGGAACTTTCAATCCAGATTTTATGGCGGTCAATGCTTCGGCATGCTTGCCATGTCAACCCAATTCGTACCAGTACAACACTGGCCAAGCCAACTGCCTCCCGTGCTCCAAGAGTGCCACTTCACTTGCTGGCGCTACCAAGTGTACTTGCATTGGAAGCCATCGCGCATTTCAGATGACTGATGGCTATTGCATCTGCGAACCTGGGTATGAGTTTTATGACTCGGACCTGGTGCTGCGATCCAATGAAGACGGCAATGTGGATTGTCAGCCGATCGTGTACGAACGATGTGGTTCGAACCAGATCCGTTCCGACTCGGGTAGTTGTGTGAATGCCAAAAGCATTTCGTGCGAGTCCTCTTGCAGCAATGGTACCGGCACTTTTGTGCCTAGCATTGGTGTGTGCCAGTGTGACAAACTGCCCGATCTCGACCTCATCTGCAACAAAGACTGCCGAGACAGCGCCGAGCAATTGCAGGTCAACACGACAACGGGACAGCTGCAAGTGTATAATCCTGTGACGGGTGAAACTCGTCCAGTTGATGCCAGCGCAAGTGCCAACATCGTCAGCAAAGTGTCGTGTTCGCGCAATCTCTCGAATGACGATCCATGTCAACTGCATTCCTTGTCGTTGAGTTCAACGAGCTTTGCGGGTAGCTTCTCTGTGCCATCCAGCCTCACGGACAGCAGCACGGCAAGCAACAAACGGCATCGTCGCCTTGCTGCAGAAGCCGACAAAGCATCTTTGATTGCTAACCCCATGGTTTGTCTGAACACAGACGATGGAATTCTCTTTGATCTAGCCCCTGGATCGTACCCTGTCTATCTCAAGGACTCGATGCTCAACACCAATCCAAACTTTGACTTTGGCGCCTTTCGCGATCTCGCCTCCAAAGTCACTTCCAACCAGTCGGTCGTTTCCGCGTTTGCGTTTACGTTCACCGAAGCAGGCACCTACGTGTTTGGGAATTCTCTCAATCCAAGCGCCAAGACGGTTATCACAGTCATGCGCAAAGGAACTTCGTGCCCCACCGAAGCGGCCATCGTGCCGATGAGCGAGAAGAATTTGATCTCGACCAACATCAAGCGCAGGTGGGTGTATGGCAGACTAGTGCTTTCTGTGTTGGTACCACTCCAGACTGACTTGCACACATCGTCATATGTGTCGCCCACCAGTGAGGACATCATTTTAGCACCTGACTGGACCTTGATTGCAGGGTTGCTTGGCGGTTTGTTTGCTGTCGTGGCGTCCGTGATCGGTGGATTGTACATGTTCCGAACCAAAGGATGGACCGCTGGATTTGACATTCACAAGCCACCAGCCTATCGATTGCGAAACCAGAAGCTTGACATCGCAGCGCTTCAAAGCAAGACGACGGAGCTGGTGAAGACCCCGGCTTCGAATGCTCCTCCAAAAGTGGACCAAAGTGTGGCAAGTGCTCCCGTCATCCAGAGTGAATTGCCGTTTGCCAAACCACAGGCTGCGTTTGTCGAGGGTAATGGCGGCGGCGGCGACCTTGATCCGTGGATGGAAGAAGGCATGGACGTCCACGACTTTATCGATCGTTTGAAATTCCATCACGAGTTCACGGCAAAGTGCTTTGAAGATCAACGACGGGAAGCAAAAAAGGGACTCGACGACCTGCAAAATGAAGCGGCCCAACTCAAGAGGCTGCTGGTTAATGCGCTTCATTTCCCTCCACAACGACAGGAGCCGATCGAAGGAGAGATTGCGGAAGATACACGGAAGGAACAAGCAGAAAGCATCGCGTTGATGAAAGAGGGTTTTTTGCTGGAGAACCTCGAGCGGGATGTGTCCGAGCGACAGCAATTGGAGAAGAAACGACTCGAAGCGCTCCAAGAAATTAACGACTTGATGGGCCAAGTCAACCAAGAAATCAAACCAGGAGTGCTCGAGTCCTTGACGGCACAGATTGTCACTGAACTGTCGTCGCAAGATGCAATGGAAGAGCTGGCGCCGGAAGTTGCTGGATCCAATGCCACTCGGCTTGAGAATCTTAAAGGCATCCTCACTAGTCTTCACACTCTTCTCAACGCAGACAATGGAAGTATGACCAACACGTCGCTTATTCAGATGGACCAAGCCGAAAAAGCTCGACGCGACGTGGAGAGTGTCGTTCTTGAAACGACTCGGACCCAGTGGAAGCTCAACGACATGGAGGACGCTGACGCTTCTGATGCGCCAAAGCAAAACGAAATGAATGCGTTGCTGTGTGCGCACGACGAACTCGCCAAGGATCAGGACCGAGAAGAAGAGAGTTTTGCAGATGGACCGTTGGGTGTGTTGAGCAGACTTGGCACCGCTCTTCCACGCATTGCCAAGGCTTTGGAAGACTTTGAAAGCGATTTCCAACGTGAGTTAGCCCAGGTCCGAGAAGAACAGAATCCTTCCAAAGAACAAGCGCTCCAGCAGCAATATCAGGAGAAGCTGCACCATTTGCTGGTCGAAATATCTAAAGGCACGTCAAGTGTGAGCCAACAGCTCCAAAAGGCGCAGCCAAAGTGGCAGAAACACGACAAAAGAGCCCACGAGAGTCTGGAAAAGCTCGAACAGTTGCTCAAAGACGCGCGAAAGCGTCATGTCGAAGCCCGAAAACGACTGGAATCGACCAGGAAACCAAAACAACAACCCAGTGGTGGAATGCCAGAAGAACTGGTGCAACAACTGAAAGAAATGCTTGTCACCATCTCCAACCGTGAACCACCCCACGGGCACACGACAAAATCGACGTCACAAATCATCCAGGAAACCCCAAGCCTGGCCAAAGTGGATGATCGTCGAAGTGGTGAAGCCCCTGCGCCGCGAAAACGGTCGGAATGGGATCCCAACGTCCAGAACCAAAGTGAAGTGCTCTGGGTCACTGATGAGCAAATGGCGTTGCCTCCTGTGGAAATATCGGATTCTCCCGATCTGGAACTGCTCAAGCAGCAAGAGCAACAAGAAGAAGCATTGGCCAAAGACAACTTCACGGAGATGCGCACTGAATATGCAGAGATGCTGGACTCCCAGTTTGGCCCTTTGAACCAGGAAGACAAAGAGCGTTTGCTCCATGACTTTGCAACCGATCTGCTGCAGATGGAAAAGCTGTTGGATGTCGAGAAACAGAAAAGCGAAGAAGAGCTCAAGAGTCGGCTGGCGGCCAACGCTGTGCGTCGAGAGGACTCACGGGTTCTGTTGCTGCCAGAGGAGCTTCCACAGGGCAAACCGTCAGAGAACAGTCTGCAACACCCATCGCAGTCCGAGCAAGAGCAGGAGCAAGACGAAAAGGAATTCCAACGCGCGCTTCAAGTCCAGCAGCTACAAGAAGTGGCAGCGTTGGAAAGCGAGTTCAAACGCCAAGAGCAAGAGATCGAAGCACAATTCCAACGCGAGTACCAACAGCAACTTCGCCAATTAGAACAGCTGGCTGCAGGAGGAGACCAACACGAGTTGGCACCTAACAACGAAGCGGAGAAGGACGGAGTGACCGGAGTGATGAGCGAGCACAACGTGTTCAAGGCGGAATGGATCAAGCACATTACACTCCTGGACAGAGAGGAGGCTCTTCGCAAATCCCGGCTCGCAGCCGTCTTGCAACGACGACGTGATCAGCTCAAGAGTCAAACCCTGTCAGCGTCAGAGGTTGAGGCGCTTGACAAAGAAGTGGCTCGACAGGAACAAGTGGAACAAGAACGAATCGAAGATGAAATGGAAGCCAAGAAAGCCCTCTGTCTTGCTCAACAATCTCAGGACCAGGAGAAAGCCAAAGCCTCGCTCGAGCAAGCGAAACAGCAGACAAAGGAAGCAGTGGAGAGAATCATCCAGCAATGCAAAGTGAAGCACGAGAACGAGACCCAGATGCTTCTGGAGAAGCTACGCCAAGAACGAGCTACACAAGAACAAGCACTCGAGACTCATCTGTCTTCGCTCCTTGGTGACAACACGGCAACCCAAGATGTTCAAGAAATGGTGGAACTTGAGCGGGATGAGCTTGAAGCAAGACTCGCAGAAGAGAACAAGCTGCAGCTAGAGACACTTTTGACGCGGCAAGAGATCGAACTGACCGAGTTGCTGGAGAAATCGCTCGATGACTCGATCGACCGTCAAGCCAAAGCGATTGCCAAAGAGAATCAGATCCAACAAGAGCTGCGTTGTGTGCAAGAGGAGCTCGAGAAAGACTTGAAGCAATTGGATGAAAGCATCAAGAATGATATCAAAGTGCAGGAGCAACTGCTCCAGAAACGAATCGCTCAACGGCGCGCAAAGCAACTGCAACAGCTGCAGCAAACCCACGCAACGAGCGACGAGATTGCGCAAAGTCAAGCAGCGCTTGACAAGCAGGAAGCAAAAGAACAAGACGATCTCTTGCGTCGGCTGACCAGTGATGTCGATCAACGTGTCCAGCAGGCTTTCGAGACGGCAATGAACAAGGAGCAAGAGTTATTGCAGGTGTTGACGACGATTGACACGGAGAAGAGTGTTGCCGATGCCAGCCAAAACACCATGATGGGGATCATCGACGGCATCGCCGACGACTTTAAGACCAAAACAGCTGAAAAGTTGCAGCAGCAATTGGTCGATCAAATCGAGCAACGACGCAGACTTCAGGATCGGCTAGCAGCTAAACAGAGCCAGAAGGCTCCACAACCATCCCAATCGCATACGACTAGTCCCACTTCCAACTTGCCACGTGAGGTCGACCTCCCAGTAAACCTTGATGAAACTCTGCAACAAGAGATGGCACGACTTCACGAAGAGTTTGCGTCGACCTGTCAAGAACGTGAGAAAGAAGTGGAGCAGGAGGCTGCTCGACGAAAAGCCCAACTCGCGGAGCGAATGGCCCAGCGGCGCAAGGAAGCTGAGGAAGCGAACGCTGCGGCAATGAACAAGGCTGCGACCCAGACCGAAACAGCGGCAGCGAAAGCCGCTGCTGTGCAAGAAGAAGAGGCATTGAAACTCGAAGAGAACCGTGAACTCGAGCGAATCCACACTCAGTTAGAAGAAGAAAAGGCTCAGTTGCTTGCGCAACAACAGGCACTGGCAGAGAAGGTGGCCAAAGACCTGGAGACCAAGGCGATCGCTCAGGCTGAAGAAATGGAGCGGTTGCTGGAAGCATGCAAAGCGGACCATTGGCGCGAGGAGGAACAGCTGAAGAAGACGTTAGCCAGCGACAAAGAGCGTCAGGCACTTGCACTAGCGGATCGCATCGCTCAACGTCGCGAGCATCGCCTGCACAAAGAGTTGGCACCAAACGCGCACGCTGAAGAGATCGCAGAGGTGGAGAAGGCTCTTGACGAACAAGACGCGAATGAACTCCAGGAACTGGATAAGACATTGCAGGTTCAAGCGAGCATCGCATGGAATGCACTCCGACAGAAACAGGCAGACGAAATGGACGCACTGGCTCGCCAAGCAACAGAAGAAGCGGAACTAAACCACCGAAAGGCACTCGAACTGCATCAGCAGACCGAACAAGAACTAATACGACTCAAGAAAGAGCATCAAGAAGAGCTGGAGACCTTACAGAACTCCCTCGTAGCAGAGCAGAAGCGTCAGGAGCAGAAGCTTCAGCAGCGCATCCAGTCAAGACGCAAGCAGAAACACCAAGAGTTTGCTGCCATGGCTGCCCCCGAAGTCGAAGTGGCCAAGCAACAACTCAAACAACAGGATTTGGAGGAAACCAGGCGACTGCAGGACCAGCTGGCTCTTCAGGCCAATCAGGCGCTTGATGAAGAGAAACGAAAGCAATCTGAGATGCAACGTGAGCTGGAAGCGAGAGCGTCGGAAGCACTCGTTGAAGCGGCGGCAGCGGAAGCTGCTCGCAAGGCGATGGAGAAGACGACTGAGGCAGAACTCCATCGAGTGCGTGAGGACTTCGAGGCGAAGCTTCGCGATCGCCAGGCCGGTGACAGTGCGGAAGCTGGAAAGAAGAAGGCGAGCTTGGCGGCCAGACTTGAAGAACTGAAGAAGCGTAAGATCGAAGCAGTGAAGGATACGCCACAGGTGTCATTGCACGAAGAACATGCGCCACTCCCCATCAGTGATCTAGAGAGTTGTGTTGTCGTTGGCGCGGATGAAGTGGCGAAAGTACTCTCGAGCTTTGCGGCATCCTGGCAAGAACGCGCGAAAGAAGTGGATGAGGAGGCCACCCGTCGGAAGACCCAACTTGCTGATCGTGTGGCAGCGCGACGGCAGGAATTAGAGAGAGCAAAAGCCGTGGCAATGATGAAAGCCACGTCGCCCACCGAAGTCGAGGCAGTGGAAGCTACTGCTGCTCAGGAAGCAGAGGCATTAACACTAGAAGAGAAACGTGAACTCGACGCCCTCCAAGGTCAGATGAACCAAGCAAAGGCGCTGTTGCTTGCACAACAGAAAGAACAAGCTGACATCGTGGCCCAAGAGCTGGAAGCAAAGGCTGTCGCCCAGATCGAAGAAATGGAGCAGTTGCTCAAAGCCTGCAAAATGGACCATCAGCGTGAGGAAGAACAGCTAAAGAAGACGTTAGCGAGCGAACAAGAACGTCAGTCAAGCGCCTTGGCTGATCGCATCGCAAAACGTCGCGCCCAGCGTCTGCAGAAAGAGTTGACACCCGATGCGAGTGTTGACGAGGTCACACGAGTGGAGCAAGCTCTTCAAGACGAAGAAGAGTGCGAACAACAGGAACTGGACCATATGTTACAATCTCAAGAGACTCTGGCGTGGAATGCTCTCAAACAAAAACAAACCGATGAAATGGATGCACTGGCTCGTCAAACAATGGAAGAAGCCGACCTTCGACGCCAAAAAGCTCTCCAACTCCATCAACAGACCGAACAAGAACTGGCACGACTCAAGATAGAGCATCAACAAGAAATGGACACCCTACAGAACTCACTTGCGGCTGAGCAACAGCGTCAGGAACAAAAACTACAACAGCGCATCCAGTCGCGACGCAAGCAGAAACAAAAAGAGTTTGCCGCCATGTCTGCACCAGAAGCCGAAGTGGCAGAACAGCAATTGAGGCAGCAGGAAGCGGAAGAGAGCAAACGACTGCAGGATCAGTTGGCGCTACAGGCAGCTCAAGCATTGGAAGAGGAGAAACGCAAGCAGTCGGAGCAACAGCGTGGGTTAGAGACGAGAGCATCGGAGGCCCTGATTGAAGCAGCTGCAGCGGAAGCAGCTCGCAAGGCGATGGAGAAGACGACCGAGGCAGAGTTGCGTCGAGTACGCGAGGACTTTGATGCAAATGCGCGTGAACGTGAAGCAGATGAAACGTCCCATGCCGACAAGCAAAGGGCGAATTTGGGTGCCAGGCTCGCTGCACAAAAGAAACGAAAAACGCAAGTCGCATCTTTGGAGAAGGAGCCAGTCAGCAATCAACCTGAGGGATCACTGGATCAGTTCGCGGCGGTTGCTCCAATCGGTGATACAGTGCTTCCTGTCGAGGACTCGGTCAACGACCAAGAGGCCACTAACAAAGGGAACGCTGAAGAAGTCGCCAAGGTTCTCTCGAGTTTTGCTACGTCATGGCAAGAAAGAGTGGAAGAGGTGGAGCAAGAAGCAAATCGGCGAAAGGTCCATTTGAGGGAACGCATGGCCCAGCGACGCAACGAAGCAGAGCGCGCCAGGGAAGAAGCGATGGGAAAGGCAGCAACGTCGATCGATGTTGAACAAGCGACGACCGCTGCTGTTCAAGCGGAGGAAGCTCTGCAACTCGAAGAACAACGTGAACTGGATACGATTCAGAGCAAGGTGAACGACGAAAAGGCATTTTTGGAGACGCAACAGAAGGAACAGGCTAACAGGGTGGCAAAGGAACTCGAGGCCAAAACGATTGCACAAACCCAGGAGATGGAGAATCTGTTGAAGTCCTGTAAAGCCGAGCATCGTCGTGAGGAAGAGCAGCTGAGGAAAACCCTAGCGAGCGAAAAAGAACGACAGTCGAGTTCGCTAGCTGCTCGCATTGCAAGACGTCGTGAGCAACGGCTGCAGAACGAGCTTCCCGCTGACGCGAGTCCTGCTGAAATTGCGCGAGTCGAGACGGAACTCGCACAAGAGGAAGCAACTGATCGCGCGCAAATGCAAGCAGATCTCGAAGCTTCCTCAACAGCAGCATGGGAAGAATTGAAGCGCAAGGAAGCAGAAGAACTCGCACAGATTGTGGAGAGAGAGCACCAAGAAGCCGACCTTCGTCGCCAAAAAGCTCTCCAACTCCATCAACAGACCGAACAAGAACTGGCACGACTCAAGATAGAGCATCAACAAGAGATGGACACCCTACAGAACTCACTTGCGGCTGAGCAACAGCGTCAGGAACAAAAACTACAACAGCGCATCCAGTCGCGACGCAAGCAGAAACAAAAAGAGTTTGCCGCCATGTCTGCACCAGAAGCCGAAGTGGCAGAACAGCAATTGAGGCAGCAGGAAGCGGAAGAGAGCAAACGACTGCAGGATCAGTTGGCGCTACAGGCAGCTCAAGCATTGGAAGAGGAGAAACGCAAGCAGTCGGAGCAACAGCGTGGGTTAGAGACGAGAGCATCGGAGGCCCTGATTGAAGCAGCTGCAGCGGAAGCAGCTCGCAAGGCGATGGAGAAGACGACCGAGGCAGAGTTGCGTCGAGTACGCGAGGAGTTTGATGCAAAGCTGCAAGCACGAAATGCTGGAGAGGCCTCGGAAGAGCAGCGACGAAAAGACAAGTTGGCCGCACGACTGGCGGCGCAGAAGCTTCAAAAAGAAAAGCAAAAGGTGGCCAAAGAGAGCACATTGAGTGATCTGGTCGAGCAAGAGGCCAAAGAAAAAGTCATGGAGCTCAATGAGGTGCAAGTGAACGCGTGGAAGGCGCAACAGGAGCTCCTTGCACACCAAAAAGACCACGAACTGGCCCAGTTGGCTGCGCGAATGGAGCAAAAACGCGAAGAAATGAAAGACGCGATGACGCGCGAGATGCAAATCGCTCTGGAAGAAGAAGAAAAGCGACAGCGAGATGCTCTGCAGCAGACATTTGACGTGAAGCAGAGTGAGCTGTTGATAGAACTCGCAAAAGATCAGCACCGGATGAGTGCTGCGCTGGAAGAATCCGTCAAGAAAAGCGCCGAAGAGACCGAGCAATTGCTGCTTCGGTGCCAGCGTTCGCACCAGGAAGAAACCAAAAAGCTTGAGGAGACCCTGTCATTCGAGCGAGAGCGACAAGAGAAAGCTCTCCAAGAGCGAATTGCGCAAAAGCGCCGGGAACGCCAACGAAAAGCCGTTGCTTCGTCAGCCAGTAGAACGGCGATGGATGAGGAGGCGCAAACAGCAAGTCGTCAACAACAAGAGCAAGATCAACAAGAAGAAAACCGGGCCCAAGAAGAGCTGCAGAGAGAGATCCAGGCGAAAGAAGCAAAGGCTTTGGAGGAGCTGCAACGCCAGCAGCAACAGGAATTGCAGCGAATCACTCAACAAGCAGCTGCGCAGGCTCAACGACAGCAGGAAGAAGCGCGATCGCAACAGCTTCTGGCCGAAAAAGAGCTGCAACGTCTGCGAACTGAGCATGAACGCGAACTGATCACACTCAACGACACACTCCAAGCCGAGCAAAAGCGCCAAGAGAACAAACTACAACAACGCATCGCTCAGCGAAAAGAGCAAAAGGCCAAAGAGATGGCAAAGTTGAGCAAACAAGAAGACATTGAGCGCGAAACTAAGCTTTTGGAAGATTTGGAACGCCAAGAAAAGCTAAAGCTGCAACAAGAGCTACAAGCCCAAGCGCTTGCTGCCATTGAAGAAGAAAAGAACAAGCAGCGTCAAGCCGAGGAAGCGTTAGAGATTCAGATCAAGAAAGCAGCAATCGATGCAGCGGCAGCGGACGCAGCCCAAAAAGCGATTGAGGTGTCACGAAAGCTGGAGATCGAACGGTTGACTAGCGAATATGAGAGCAAAACGCGCGAGTTGCGGGATCAAGATCAGGCCGATCTCCAGAGCCAAAAGCAAAAGCTAGAGGCGAGGATGGCGGCGAGGCGGAAGAAGAAACAAATGGAAATCCAAGCCCAACAAGAAGCCGAGAAACTCAAGAAAGAGCAGCTGCAGCAGCCTCAGGAGATCCTCAAGGCTCCAGCCGACAGCAATTTGCCACCCACAACAGAAGCACCACCTACTGCCACAACGAAGAACCCGACGAAAGAGTCGCAGACCCAACCGACAACCCATGAAGACTTGGAGGCTATTCAAAGGGCCCAAGAAGAACTCTTGCAACAATCCAAGAGCAAAATGGAGCAAATGCGACTGGAACACGAACAAAAACTTCGAGATTTGGCACAAAAGCAACAGGAAGAGCGTCAAAAACTGGAAAAAGATCTGGAAACGAAAGAGCTAGTTGCCAGACAGCAACGGGAAGAAGCTCAAAAGCGTCAAAAAGTACTCGAGGCTGAACAAGAAATGCAACGGAAATTGCAGGAAGCCTCGAACCACGAGCAAATGAAAGACGAGCTGCAACGCATCAAGCTCGAGTACGAAGGAAGACTCACGTCGTTCTCCAACGAGTTGCAGAGCGAGTCTGCTAAAAAGAAAAGCGAGCTGCAGAAGCGAATCGAGCAGAAAAAGCGCAAAAAGCAACAAGAACTCGAGCAAAAGCAGCAGCAGCAGCAAGCGACTGATCTGCATGCGAAACACGAGCGAGAGCGGCAACAACTGGAACAAGAGGCGCGTCTGGCCATGGACCAGGAGATTCAGACTATCCATCAGTTCTTTGTGGACAGAATCGTCCCATGGAAACTTGCACTGGTCGATGCCATCAACAACGTTTGTGGTCAACGCCATCAAAAAGAAATCGCCATGCTCTGTGCCATCCACTACCGAGACAAAGCCACCACAATCCGAGAAACTCTGCGGGTTCTCATGACCCAAAAGGCAGCCGACCGAGCCCAAGCAGCTGTTGCTGTTGGTGACGAGGCGGAGAAACTGCAAGACAGAATGCGAGCAATTGACGCGGAATATGACGCCAAGATCCAGGCGTTAGAGAACGAAACGATCCGTCACGTGGAGGCCAGGCATGCCGAAGAGATGGAAAAACTCAAGCAGACACAACGAGAACAAGTCAAGCAACTCACTGACCGATTCGCAGAGGAGAACCAAACGGCGATAGCTCAGATGGAGAGCTCCAAGCATGTCGAAGTCAAAGCGGAAGAACCGGTGCAAGATGCCTCGCAAGAGAACGCCACGATGGAGGCTGCGGCAGGATGCATAGAGGATAGAAACGATGTGACTGAACCTGATCATCCAACTCCACAGCCCGTTGCACGGCCTTCTCAGACGAAAGCTCCTACGGATAAAGCTGCCGAAGAAGAAGAAGAAGAGAAAGAGAAAGCGCTGTATGCGCAAATCCGCGCAAGATTACAACTCGACAAGCACAAGCGCATTGATGAGCTCAAAGCCCAGCAAAAAGCCGAGTTGGCTGCCTATCAAGCCGAGTTTCAACAAGAAAGTGCAAGACTCTCGACGCTGTTTGAGCAAATGATCCACACGGAAAAAGATGCAATTGAGAAAGCGTTCAGTGTGCAACAGCGTCGTCTGGCAGGGCCCAGTGGACGACTTGGTGGTGCCAAGCAAACCCAACTGGACAAAGAGCAACGCCATCAGCAAGATCAATTGGAAACGCTTCTGCGCGCCAGGTTGCAGAGCAAACTGCGCCAGTTGCAACGCGTTTTGGAGCGAAAGATACAGCTCTGTGAGAACGAGTTCCAAAGGAAAATCGAAATCGTCGAAGCCAAAGCAACCGAAGTGTTGCGAGAGGAAAGAGCTGTGCTGCAGCAGAATCTCCATCTGGCACCCCACGACTTCAAGGAGTTGAGCGAGATCGATCCCATTGGGGTCGAAGAGCCTACCAGCAATCCTCGAGCGACTAGCGAGCAAGACTTTGCAGAGATCCATGGCAAGCTAAACCGAATTGAACACCAGTTGGGCCGACTGGGGCCGGACAAGGTAGTCCAAGTTGAGCAAGATACTCGCGACAAGCTGGACCGAATCGAGTACGACTGTTCTGATACTCGCGGCAGACTGGACCGGATCGCTGCTGATACTCATGGCAAATTAGATCGAATTGAGCACAACTTTGCTGATACTCATGGCAAACTGGATCGAATTGAGCAGGCACTGCTTTCCAGTGGCAAAGGTGACGACAAGAGGTTGGAGGATTACAAGCGTCTGATTGCGCAATCGCTGGTGGGTGCTTGGGGTCGCGGACGCGAAGATAACAATCTCGAGGATGAACAGATGGAATCCACTGGTAGTGATCTCCAGATCATCGAGACTGATGCATTGCCTGAACGAAGTCGACTGCGACTAGACTTTGCGCGCTCAATCCTTCAAGTCATCGCCTCGACTCCGTCCGGATCGAACCAGCTGCCCATTGCCGTTGATAATGGGAGTGACGTGCAAGTCTTGGCAGCCAAAACTCTTCCAAGGGACGTTCTGGAGTCCAAACAAAAGACTCGCAATGCCTTTTGGAACGCGTATCACTGCGATGGCACCTTGAACAGGCTGTTGATTCAGGAACGGTTTCTGGAGAACTCTGGTCAAGTCGCCATTCTGGTGCTGCATGCCATGGCTCACTGGAATCTCCAACAGCACAAGCAGCCAGACGCGACTCAACAAATGGACGATTCAGATCCACGATTCTTGACCGAGTTTTTCCGACTGTTGGGTCATTTCTATCAGGTGGGTGGTCCAATGTGTTGAGAACGGAGCGGTCTTCTTGAATTAATGGGATCTGTCTTGCAGGGATACTTTGTGTCTGTCAAGTCGTCGCCTCCTGCCTCGAATCGGAGTGCTGCTCTTCATCATGAACAAGCTGCTCAAGTGTCGAGTGTCAACCCTGAAAGCTCTGGTCTGACTGTTCCATCGGTTCAAAAGCTGACCACACGGCTGCGTGAAATGGAGGACTTTTTGTCTGGATTGCACACTGATCTGCCTTCTGCCGAGGATGCCCCTGGGCTCTCGGAGCAACCCAGTGTGACGACAGTGCCCAAGAGTGGTGGTTCCCGGCGGTTGTCAGCGGCAGTTCATGCGACCATGGCGACCACCGCTCTCACGCGCACATCCAGCACGCGCAAGAGCTCGTCCATGAGCTCGTCACTGTCGGAGGAAGAACAGGCTCGTCAGCATCTCGAAGATCGACTCGATACCGCCGACAAGTTGTACAGCCAAGTGCTCAAGAGGCTTCAAGAGCAACAGGACTCGCTCGATTTGCTGCGAGAATCCATGGAAGAAGACGCCGAAGAGCTTGAGAGCGGTGGTGATGAGGTCGCCAAGCGTCAGCATGCCGCCAACATCAAGCTACAAATGCAGCAGCTTGAGAGCCAAATCGAGCAAACCAGACAAGAACGAGACCATGCGTTTGCCCAATGCCAACTGTTACGCCAGGAACTGTTTCAGCTTCAGAGCAACGACGGGTAGAGATGCCAAACATCCTCATCGCCAGAAGGCAATGCTACATTAACTAGTGCTTATAAACTGCGTGTAAAAGAGCTACCTACTTCAGAGTATTCGCAACTACGTCGAGCAACGCCACTCAACAAACGATGAGCACATATCCAGCAAATGCGACGCACGGAACCGCTCGGAAAACTTGTTCATTGCGCCAGCCGAGAGACTGGAAAACGACTTTACACTGTCCTGTTCGTCGCCACTGAAAGCCACTTGGTCTTCCAACATGCACTGGAAAGGCATGATCTTGGTGGACAGCGTCACGCGCATCGACGCGAGGCATGAATCCGCCAAACACATCTCTTGGTCGGTGCGCTTCCAGGGAGCCATCAAGACCTCAAAGCTTTCCAAGCGCTCGCGCAGAGCAATGAGCCGCTGATACAATTCCTTTCCATCGGTAACATTCCATTCACCTGATGTCTTCAGAACACGCAGATACTCGAGAAACACCCCACCTTGTTGCTCCCAATTCGGGATCTCGGCGTCGAACGGCTCCAAAGCCACGAGCAAATCGTACAAAATGCCGTTATCACCAGTAAAGATGCTGGTAATTGCCAAGTTCTGCATGATACTGTCATGAGCGTCACCGTAGTGCTGAGCAACAATTAGATGCGCGATCTCTTCATGAGTGCGGCCATTATAGCTGCAGTTGATGGCAATTGCTTCGTGGATCCAATTGGATGGGATATGAAACTTGGCACGAAGGTTCTCGACTTCGTCTCGTGCAATAACGTTGACGTTTCGACTGAGAATCGCACGACACGTGACTTCACGTTCGAAAAACTCGGAAATGTTGAGAGAAACGTACAAGGCCTCTTGCCACAACCCAGTATTCTCAAGTTGACGAATGAAGTTCTGGTGGACGTGAGACTCCCATTTGCGATCGATCTTGAATCCAATGGCACGCAAGACACTTTGCAAATGCCATGCCACCTCGTAGTCCAAGTGATTTCCATCCATGTAGCCACTAGGTGAAAGCACACTGCACAATGACACGGGTTCGTTGCAGTACAACTTCATCAATTCCATCAAGATGTCATTCTTTTCATCTTCAAAAGGAGAAGCAGGTGCCTTGGCCAGCCCATTCTTCACCCCTTCAAAGAAAGCACCCAACGCACTCTTCAAAGATGTGCTTGGTCCCTTTTTGTACCAAAAGTACAGAGCAAGAGAGCTCAACCAAGCCAAATCCAACTGGTCAGTCACCACTTCCACACTACCACCCAAAAGGCTGTAAATCAAAGACACCTCATGGTCCATAAACTCCAACGCCCCTTTTTCAGTCCACTGGTCCACTTGAGTCATCATGAAGGTGCGGAATTCAGACCCATCATACGATTGGATTTGAGAAATAAGCGTGGCCAAACGGAAGTCGCCCAAATCAATTGCCATGTTCGAGGCCTCCACAACTTGGTGTCGACAAAGCAGTTTCAGAATGGCTTCATGGGAGACAGCCTTGTTCGTTGCGAGCATTCCCACGTCGATGGAACTCAAGGCATCTTCAAACCACTTTGATATGGATTCTCGGCGCAAGTCGACACCTTGAAAATTCTGAAGGCTTTCGACTTCACGAGGATCATCACGAGAAGCCAGTGGAAAGAATCCTCCTGAAGACTCTCCTTCAGGAACTGCGGGATGTTCTTGTCCCCATAAAGCATGAACCAATTTCCACATGAAAGCAACCTTCCGACGAGTGAATGAGGAGCTGCTGCGCTCCGCTGCCTCAGCAAATGAGACATATTCACACAAACAATTCAAGAGGCTGCTTGTCGAGGGTAACGAGTAACATGGAGCTGCGACCAGCGATTCTCGCTCATCAGATTCAGCATATTTTTGATGAAGAATCAAATTCTCTTGGACTTGGTTTTTTTTCATGTCGTTCACACTTAATGGCAACTCCACCGAGACAATGCCGTGCTGCCATGTCGAAGCCCCCTTTGTCACAAATCTGCCAACGTTCGCTAGCTCACCATTCGGACCCCATGAACATCGAAAGGAACGCGCCATCGATAAGCCGAAATCCACCGAGTTCGTGGTAACCGACGATGAGTCATCCGCCACGCTCTGAGCCAGCAAGAATGTGCTCGATTTGTCGCCACTTGAAAGTTTGCTCGACACTTGATCAATGCCCAACGGCTTTACACGCAAAAGGTCGATCTCGGTCTGCTCAAAAACACACAATAGGGGAGATGGAGCCGGGGAATCAATGACCTCCTCAGAAGAATAGGAATCATTCATCTGGAAATCAGAAGATTCTGGTTCGGGCTCCTGATGCTCCACCAAAGCACTGCTGAATGATGCAACAGAGTGTTGTTGCTCCTCAACATGGCGCAATCGCGAGCTCTTCAATAACGCAGCATGGTCAGCGTTCATCACCGCATCAATACGACCCAATGAAGATCGCGAAGACGTGACCATTTTCCTCTCATGGTGTGTTAGCTTCAATTGGGTTTGGTTGACCTCTTCTTCAACCATGTCGACATCAGAATCCTCCTCTTCTTCAAACCCATATCGACTGAAGTGCTCAACTCTGAACCGCCAAATGCCCGTTTCGCCAGAGTAGTCGAGGAACGTCGCCCCAATATCCTCTGTTCTGCGTTTCACACGTTCACGATATTTTTCTTCCGAAGCTTTCTTTGGAGCGAAAACACCCAAGAGCTCTACGATGGCAGGTTTGTTAAGGCCAGTGCCTAACTCGTGTTTGTCTTCGTCGTCCTTGTACACGATAACCTCCTTCTTCTCGAAAGTGATCAAGTCATCAAGATTTAAGTGTCGCACATCGGTCAATCCAATCCATTCAACAGAGCCGAGACCTTTGCAGCCCACTGTGAAGCGCTCGACTTTTGCGAGTTCAGAGTCACTCATTCTCTGCAGATTTTCGTACGACGGCACTGTATAGTATCCTTGTTTTGTCAGAATTGGGCAGGCATTCGGTCCCTCCATTTCGTCCTTTGTTTCCTCATTCTCACTTTCGCGGATGGCAGACTTCAAGAATTCATTGTAGGTCATAAAGCGACCTTTCGGTGCCTTGTTCAAGTTTGACGCTTCAGCTCTCGCCGAATCCTCTTCTGCTTCCACCACTTCGATGATCTCATCCTCCCGCATCTCAATTTCATCGACGATGGTGTCGTCGTGGAGCAATCGTCCCTTCAATACCAACTGAATGCCTTGCAAGTCCACGCCGAGAGACTTTAAGTGCTGTAAGACTTCTCGTTTCACACGTACAATTGAGTTGGAATGGAAGACACGCAATGACATCATTTTCTGGTTCTTGAGTACGCGGAAGTTCAAACTGACGCTTCCATCGGCTTCGATGGGCAAAGGTTTGCTTTTCGAGCTTTCCGAATCACTTTGCGACTCCTCCGACAGTGGTACAACGACAGCCCTGGACCCATCGCCGTGGTCATTCATATCACTCATTGACACTGGATCAGGTTTTTCAATCACAAGCTTCTTGGCCGATGAACCACGGAATAGAGACGACGAAAACTTAAAATCGTCTGACAATTCTGCAGATTCAACCCCAGTGGCAGTGGATTTGACCAGACTTATCTTGTGCATTGGAAGGCGGCTCTTGGAGCCCTTGAAGGAAACACCACGGATGTACGAAATTGGGATGGACAGTCGACTGGACGCAAAGCCTCGTCTGGAATTACTCGAAAAGATGTCTGATGGTCCTCGAGAAAGGCCAACATCATGAGAGAAAGCACTTGATCTTGCAGTTGGCGGAACTTTCAAAGTATGCGCCTCTAGGGCAGCCTTGACATTTTGTTCCACAAGGCCAGCACCGCAACTACCAGAACCATATGGATTCACATCAGGGGAGGCAACCAGATTCTGCGGGACAGCATTCTGGGCAAACAACCCAGTGTTTTGAGCTCCTGGTGCAGCTGGAGTGGTGTTCAAGCTACCAAATCCACCAAACCCACCAAAACCAGTGGAAGGTGCAGCAGTGCTTCCACCAGTTAAGAGGCCACCAGTGCCAAAAGTGCTGCCAGTTCCGAAAGATGAACCAAAACCGCCTGTGCCTGGTGTCGACCCGAAAAGATTGCTACTCGATCCACCACCGAACCCCGTGGACACACCAGGAGTAGCACCTCCGCCAAACAAGCTCGTTCCCTTGTTGGCGGTGGATCCACCAAACAAGCTAGTGCCTGTTGATGGAGCTGTACTAGTCCCAAAACCAAATCCACCAGTGCTACCACCACCAAAGAATGATGAGGACGGACCCTGTGATGCTGCTGGTGCTGGTGCTCCAAACGAGCTCGTGGTGCCAAATCCTCCAGGTGTGGGGCCGCCAAAGGAAAAACTCGATGAGGTGGCTGGTTTTGCGGCACCTCCGAAGCCAAACTGGGAAGTACCAGCACTATTTGCCGTAGACCCAAACAACGAAGGTGTTTGAGTCCCAGGCTGCTGGGCAGTTCCACCGCCAAAATTGAACCCAGAGGACGCTGGAGCGGGACTGCTAGCTCCAAATCCAAACCCAGTTCCTGCTGTAGAAGTCGCTGGTTTGTTGAACACGGAAGTTCCAAAGCCCCCTGAACTTGGTGTAGAACCAAACCCAAATGAGCTCGTTGTGGAGGACGCAGGTGCTCCAAACGAGCCAGTTCCAAAGCCACCACCCGATCCAAAGCCAGTGGAAGTCGCGCCAAATCCTGTCGAAGGAGCCCCAAATCCGCCTGAAGGTTGATTCATCGGTGCTGATGTTCCAAAAGTCGAACCAGTGGTTGATTGACCAAAGAGGCTGCCACTTTGCTGCTGTTGTGGTTGCTGCTGACCAAAGCCAAATGTGCTACCGGTGTTCGGAGTCGTTCCGAAAGCCGAACTTGTCCCAAACCCTCCTGCCGTTGCACCGAACCCAGTAGTCGTCGTGGGAGCACCAAACGCTGAAGTAGTTGCTCCAAAACCAGGAGTCGCTGGTTGAGAAGTCGCGCCAAACATTCCGGTGCCAGTTGTGCCCGTGCCAAATCCACTGCTCATTGCTGTACTTGTTGCGGCCGGAGCATTCAAAGCAGCTGCAGCCTGAGCGGCCGCTGGGTTGGTTCGCTTCAAATAGTCTTCGTAGCGAAGTTCTTCGACTGATTTATGAGCATATGGCTGCATTCGCGAGATGGAAATGTAGTTGGATGATCCCGTCCCTTCCACCTCTCGAGTTACTTGATAAGGCGGATTGCCAGTGCCGACTTGTTGCACTTGATTAGCGGGTGCAGAGAAACTCCCAAAAGTCGATTGTTGTGCGCCAAAAGCACTGGTAGCCGGGGCGGCTGGCGCCGAAAATGGACTTTTCTGGGCAGTGCCAAAGCCGCCTGTCGTGCCGCCCAGCGTACTGCCTCCGCCAAAGACGCTTCCCGTGGAAGCATTACCAAAGGTCGAAGTCGTGGATCCAAAAGCACCTGATGTGCCGGTGCCAAACGCAGAGGTTGCTCCTGGTTGCGCCGTGTTGCTGCCAAACATGCCAGTGGACCCAAACGGACTGGCAGCGGATGCAGCTGGTTTCGCGCCAAATGGCGATGGACTCTGGGCGCCAAACGGAGTGGAAGTCGCCGCGGATCCGAATCCGCCACCGCCTGTTCCAAGCGCACTCGAAGTGCCAAAGCCAGACGTCCCCGTGGTTCCAAAGCCCGAGGAAGTGCCGGACGTACCAAAAGCACTGGTGCCGCCGCTGGCAAAGACGTTTCCTCCGGGCGCAGCACTTCCAAAGGCAGAGGTTTGACTCGGTTGACCAAACACAATGCTACTCGGCTGCGAAGAAGTGCCAAAGCCGCCAGTGCCAAAGCCACCAGTGGTTTTGGGGGCACCAAACGCGCTGGTGGTGGACGACGGCGCGCCAAACGACGTGGTGTTGGAGCCAAACGCGCTGCTGCCACCACCACCACCGAAAGGCGAAGCGGTGGCAGTAGAGCCAAATCCCGTGTTGGCGTTGGAGCCAAAGCCCCCGGCGCCGGTGCCGAAGCCGCCGCTGGGCGGCGCCCCTGCGCCAAACGTGAACGCCATCCTGCTGGTTTTCTTCGATTGGGCGGTTGGGTCACTCTCAATTGGGGAAGAAAGGTGGGAAAAAGCAGATCAGTGGCGGGCGGGTTGGGCCTCGTTTGGGTCGGGTCCAGTCGGGTCAAGAGGTGGGTGGGTGGGTCCACCCGTTTCGAATACCATGAAGCCCATATCGGTTATATGTTTCAAAATATGATCAGATGGTTAAGTGTTGACTGTCTAACGCTCATGGGTCCTCGGTAAACTCCATGATGGCCGGGGAGTCACGACTCACGTAAACTTCTGCTTGCATGCTGCGGTTGAAGAGTGCTTCGATGTCTTCGAGCATCAGTCCCTTGGTCTCAGGACAAAAGTTGTACACAAAGATGCCGCAGGTCGCGCAGAGCCCCGTGAACGTGAAGAAAACGCCGTTGATGTGGAGATAGGGAAAGAGCTTGGTGATGAACATCATCAAGACGCCCATGCACCGGTTGGCCACGGTGGCCAGCGACACGGCCTTGGCGCGCACGTTGAGTGGGAAGATCTCGGACGGGTAGAT